>JAVSBV010057170.1:0-10704 GCA_033117975.1 Parotocinclus spilosoma
AAGTCAGACCGGGCGTGTCCTATTCAGAGCCAACACCCGGCTGAAGGGAGGCTAAGTAGGCCGCGAGGACCGAACGCTTGTGACCGTGGATCGAGCCAGGAGCGCGCGAGTACGTAACGGGAAAACCCTCAAAAGTGCCCCTAAATAAATAAATACCTCCGGGGGTTTCCCGCCCGTACCGATCCTCCAGCTCTGAACGCTCTTGGATCTTACCAGCTATCTCTGGGACGCACGGATAAGCGCACGGGCGCCATTGGTCAAACGTTCGCACCGGACGGAGATGGAACCCCGGTAGAACCACGATGACCCGGCCCCGCACAACGCTTAACACCACGCCTTTATAGGCCATGGCCCAGCTGTTCAGGATCGAGACATAATGAGATAGAGAATATAAATGCTGCCTCACCAAAAGCTCTGTAATGGCGACCGGCGAGGACGGCCGCAAGATCCGAGAGGAGGTAGGAACCCTAACATGAGTTACATGTAGTGTGAATGTTTTTATATTATTTCTCATTATAGAAAGAAACCTCAGCTGTCAAAAAACATGTACGATTTAAAATCACTATTTGTGTACAGGTAGGTTGCAGTCACGAGAATAGAATATAAGCTATCTGGCAAGTGTTATTTGAATAAACGTGTCTCGCATGCCACTTTATGAACGTACATTTACAGTATTTAGCAGATGCCCTTATCCAGAGCGACTTACAAAAGTGCTTTAAGACATCATTACTTGGTAGTTTTCCTCACAGTACCTCAGACCAGAGTGAATTCACTTATGTTACTTATATTTACGGTGTACATAATGCTTTCTAGGTATTTTTATTGTGCGTATTTCTACATGGTGTTAAAATGTTTGTGTTTATTTTTGAAAGATGGATGAGTTTGTCCAAGATAAGCTTAAAGAGTGGAACCTGGCAGAGTTGATCCCAACTTTTGAAGGTATGCTATAAGATTCGATACAAAAATTATGATTTTTTTAATCTATGTATTGAATACTATGTGAATTACTGTATATAATTTCTTTTTTATTCAAACTTTATGTATTCACTTTGTTTTTTTAGTTATTGCTATATTCTTTTTCTTCTTCTAATAAAAGTAATATTTTGATTGCTATTTTCTTTAGGAGTGTTTTTTTCACTGTCAAAGAAATACAGATTCTGAAAGTAGTGGAATAAATTCCTACACATATCAGTGTATGCCATGTTTTTGTTGTCTTGCAGCTCAACAAATAGACAGAGAGTCCTTCTTTCTGCTTGATGAGAACAGCTTGGCCTCCTTCATCCCCCTTGTCGGCCCACGCATCAAGTTTCAGTACCATTTAAAGAAGTTGCTAGAGGTACTCCTTAAGTCACAGGTCTAGACAAAATGGGTTATATTTGTTTTAAATGTAAAAAGTCTTTAGGCACGGATGTTAGACAGTTTTTCTGCCACCTGAGGGTAATACATAATGTACACTCTACATCAAAATTTTTCCAGTGTGCTCAACTTGGGTGTCAGCGGACATTTAACCACATAAGATCATTCAGGAGACATTTGCTAGGTCATGCTTCTGAGTTTGACATTGCAATAGAGGAAGAAAGCTCCCCAGCTAACTGTTCTGATGAAGAACTACAGTGCAATATTTCTGATGAGCTGGAATGCACTGACACATTGGAGGTATGGGATGAGTTGGATGAGGGCAGCATAAAAAACAGAGTTGCACTCTTCTTAGCTCACCTTATGTCTAAGCCCTCACAGACCTTTAGTGCCATCCGAGATGTTGTTGAACACACATCCAGTTTAGTTAAAGATATAGTTGATGGTTTAAAAAGAAAAACTGCCTCTTTTTTAAGAGGTGTTGGACAGTCTGAAACTCCTCAATGTCAAGAACTGCTACAGCTATTTGATTTAGCTGCCAAACCATTCCAGGGCTTCGAATCTGAATACAAACAAATGAAATACTTCACAGATTCAGGATACTTTGTGCAGCCAGAGGCAGTACCTCTCCCTGGTGTTTCCTACACACAGGTTACTAACAGGGCTACAGGTACTGTAAAACAAGTGGGAATTCAAGACACTTTCCAGATTGTGCCACTAAAAAAAATGCTTAAGCTCATCTTGGAAAGTCCAGGGACAATGGAAAAAATAACTGTGTGGCGAAAACAGCAAAATACAGCCCTTGAAGATTTTAGAGATGGTGCAGCCTACCAGACTAATACACTTTTCTCTGAAGAGTTATCTGTCCCGTTACTTCTTTACTGTGATGATTGTGAGATGGTGAATCCTCTTGGCTCAAAAACGTCAGTCCACAAGCTTGGGTTCATCTATTACACAATTAAGTGTTTGCCACCGGAGTATCATTCAAGTCTCAAGTCTCACTTTTTGTTGGCTGTTTACAAAACTGATGACGTTAAGACGTATGGCATGAATGCAATTCTTCAACCAATTGTGAACAACATCAGGGAACTGGAAGAGGAAGGCATTCAGATTACCACCACTAATTTCAAAGGTATTGTAAGGGCTGGTGTAGCCCAAGTCTGTGGAGATAACCTTGGACTTAACAGCATACTTGGTTACACAGAAAGCTTTGCCGGAAGGAGTGTGTGTCGATGGTGTCGGGTACAAAGAGAGGTTCTTAAGGTACAGACTGTAGAGGATTCTACATTGATTCGTGATAAAGTCAACTACAACTCCGATCTTATTGTAAACAACCAAAGTGAAACTGGCATAAAAAGAGACAGTTTCCTCAACAACTTAAAGTTCTATCATGTAACTGACAATGTTGCCCCTGATATAATGCACGACATCCTTGAGGGAATTGGTGGTTATGAACTTAAGCTTGTCGTCAATTCACTGATTCAGCAAAAACTTTTTACACTTGAACAGCTTAATTATCGAGTGACCAGCTTTGACTATGGGTTTTGTGATGTTCACAATAAGCCATCTGCCTTAAAACCCCAGGACTTGAAAAGTCCTGATGGAGCTCTTCGGCAAAGTGCATCACAGACCTGGTGCCTACTAAGATTGCTGCCTCTAATGATAGGGGATTTGGTGCCTGAGGGGAACCAACACTGGGAACTGCTCCTTTCCTTACTTAGCTGCATGGAGTTGATCTTTTCTCCTGCACTGACACAAGGGGCAGTCATTTTTTTGGGTTATCTAATTGAGGAACATCATTGTCTATATGCTGAGCTTTACCCAGACAGACACCTGAAGCCCAAACACCATTTCATGCTGCATTACCCTCGTGCAATCAGACAGCTTGGGCCTCTAATTCACTTTTGGTCGATGCGATTTGAGGCAAAACATGGATTTTTTAAACGGGTGAGCCATGTGACCTGCAATTTTAAGAACATTTGTAAAACGCAGGCCTATAGACATCAGATCATGGCGTGCTACACTCTGCTGTCTGGACAAATGTTTCATCACAATTTTGAAGTTGGGCCAGGATGCACCTCACTTTTGGGTACTATGGAGTACTTTGAGGAGGTCAAAAGTGGGTTTGATGGAGTTCCCATTTTCACAGAAGTGTATCTACCTGACTGGATAGTGTACAAAGGATGCAGGTATAAGCCAGGCATGGCACTTTTGCTTTCACACTCACCTGACGGCGAGCCGCAGTTTGGTAACATTCAGAGGATTGTGTTGGTAAATTCACTGGTCAAACTGATAATGCAAAAGTGGGAGACAACAGGCTTTGTGAGGCATATGTTTGCCTTCACTGTGTCTCCAACCACAGAAATCCAGGCAGTTGGCATTGATTGCATCTGTGACTATCACCCCCTCCATGTTGTAAAGTCTCACAAGGAGAATGATACCAGCCATTATGTTTCCATGAGGTATAGGGTATTTTAAACAGACAAGGAATAGGTCATACTGTATATAGTTGTAAATATTGTTATAATGTAGTGATTATACAGATGCTTTTTGTCTAGAGCTGTGAACGTGTATCTCATTTTTTGCAACTAATTTAAGTAATGCAACTTAAGCTTAATAGTGCTATGGGATGAGGTCCATCACTTATGTAGAAAACAAAAATACATATGTGTAAGTTTTCCAAGTCTGATGACTTAAATTTTCATTATGACAAATTAAAATTTCATTAAACCATTTAACAACTTCACACTGTCTACCTTAATTTTTTTTTAAAAGAATTCAGGCCCTCAACCAGTGTCTGCTGTTGAAGCTTCCACCCAAGAGCAGGTTGCAGCACGGCATATTGAATTTGTGGAGCAACAAGCACAATTTGTAAGTTACTCTGTTTTTAGCATGTTTAATTATGAATTTAAGAATCACAAAAAACATAGCTGCACACTGAGTCAAGGGATGGTTAAAACATCTTATATTTGATTTGTCTACGTTAAACTATAATACTTTTATTATTTACATTAAATAAATAAATCATTCCTGGCTTTTCCAGAATATTTGTGAGATATTAAATAAGACATCTGATGGTAAAGGCTTGGTTAACAGTCTTCAAGAAAACAAGCACATTTCGATCAACGAAAGAAGATGCATGGTCCGTATTCTTGTATCGCACCTGATCGAATGCTTTGGTGAGAAGTAAGTGTCACACATAATATTTAGCTGTATACTTGTTGTTTGTTTGGCAGTGTCAACAAATTATGATGCAATTCCTTTTGTCATTTAGTCCAACCTCAGGTACGAAGACAATGTTGGCATCAGCAATAGTGGATCAGTTTCCATGTCTAAGAGACTCTCTGGGCACAGGCTATGTGAGTAAAGCAATACCAAAACAACATGAAACCATTTCTGCCCGAACAGACCTCTATATTGATGAAGAACGTATCAAAATGTCAGAAACTTTGGCCTAATACTAGACCAGAAATAACTTTCATTCCGCAAATCTAGGCATTAAGAGAGAGAAATGTCCCCAAATATAAAAAATACTAAAAGTCATAGCCAGCACCAAAGATCTTGCAGAAGAATAATAAACTAATGAACATAGTACTCACCAAAATGTGTATGCTGATAGATTCCTGAAGATCAGAGAAAAACATCCATCTTATCTGTTCATTTATACCAACGGATCAAAAACAACAGCACAAACAACAGCCCAAATTACTACAACCCACCTCCAAATTCCCTGCTGAAGCTCATGCCATAGAAATGGCCCTAAAGTTCACAGAAGAGACGAACCATTTAACTATCGCCACTATTCAAATAAACATCCTAAGACTAACTAAAATGGATTCCAGCATAAAAATGTGCGGGGTTCTGGGACTCAGTGGAATACATGGAAAAGAAAAGGCGGATTAACTAGCCAGGAGGACAATACCAAACACGAAAATCCCTGCAACAGATGCAATAAATAACTACATTAATGAAAAAAGGCAAACTATGTGGGACGCACAGACAACAAACAAATTGCACGAGTTTGATCCAATCAGCAGCAATAAACCAAGAACACACCATGGAAGACAAGAGGACAAAGTAATACACATGAAATGCAGAATAGGTCACACAAAACTTAAAACCAGTGTTTAATAAAAGGAGACAACCCACAGACACGTAAAAGATGTCTGTGAAAGCTGTAAAGCACATTATAATCGAATGCCCCGAGTACACCAAAGAGAGACAACAATTACAAATACCTGAAATTATTATTGGTTTCTCAACAAAGAAAACGGATTAAAGCAGAAATATAAGTGGACAAATATGAAAAGGAAGAATATATTGAACCCAGTACCGTGAATGCCATGTGTAATACACTCTGTGAATGAAATGGCATATAAAAACCAATAAATAAATATTTAAATCCTATTTGTGATATTAATACTTGTTTTTCTAACTTTGCAATCATAAGGATGCATGGTTCACACCTGGGAGGAATCATAAACCAGCAGGGTTTTTGGAGGAGCGCCTTCGCAATGTACGGAAAAGGCGCCGAAGTGGCAAGCGAAAGAATTTAGCAGAGCTGCCTCAAAATGAAGCCCAGACCATTCTGCCAGGTACAGAAAGAGGCCATGTCCGTAATAAATGCTAAATGTGACACACTGTCCAGTTTGTAACTAAATTTGTCTCACTCAAATGTCATACTTTAAAGTAGTGCCTGTCTTACATGTTCTTAGAATTTAACAATTTGTCACATATTGCAGAATCTTCGATAACTGCAGAGCGGGCCATCCAGATGACAGAGTGGCTAAAAAATAACATCTGGCCCCAATCCCAGGTTGTCCAGTACATGCTTGACACTGCCATTCACAGAGCACAGTGGATCCGGTCATGTGGCACAGTGCCAATCCATCAGATCATTGCTGAGTTTCCTCGTTTAGTGGACACTCCAGGCATGGTGAGTTTTCCTCCTCAGAAGAACTTGTGAACAATCAATGATAGTTTATTCAATATCTGTTATTGTCTTGTATTGTACGTAGATTTCTCAAGATTTCTCCATATTGCATCCGGAGATTGCAGCCAAATTGACTAAAACTGGAATCCTGTTTTCTCACAAAAAATTATTCGCATGGCTAAGAGGGAGAAGCCTGCTCCCACTAATATAGATTTACAGATAGCAGGTAATCAGATTTTGTAATTCATTAATTTTGCCATTGGCAGATTTACTAATATATTGTTATATATTTTCTCCATACATTTGCTTCATAGGACAACGTATTTACACTTTCCTCATCATCTGTTAGCCCTGTGTAGCATTCTATAACACATTTTATTAGCTACAGTTTGAATGGACCCATATATATCCAATTAATATTCAGAATCTAACCTGCATGAATCAATTATGTAACATTTTACTTAAATTTTCCAGAAAAAGAAGGCGATCTCGCCTTGCTGCTGCTTCCCATCCTGCTCCCAGCTGCACCATACAAAGTTGGGAAAAAAGTGTTCCGGCCCAGCAGCTTGGAGAGTCAAACAGCATTCATTGATGTCAAGCCAGTAAGTTAAGGGGTGGGGTGGAATGGGTCACAAGTACTTGTTTATTAACATTCTACACAACATAGTGTAGATCAGAATAAAAATTGCAATAGCTTATAAATAGTAAATTCATGAATGGTTCGGTTAGTAAATATATTGACATTATAAAGAGTATGTATTGTACATGTATGGCGGACAAATTAGAAACATCCTGGAAACATGCATCTATAAGACAGTCCTGTGCATTACAGATTTTTCAACACCAGTATTATTTCTCTTGTATTATTTCTCTTGTATTATTTCTCTTGTACACTGATCCACATTTACTGAAATTTAGTAATATTATTAAGTTTGTGAAATTAAAGTGAGTGAAGTGCCTGGACAAGCTGACTCCCAATGCATTGCGTCAGTACCTTTTCTTAATATAATAAAAGTATTTTGAGAAAATGTGGTATACCTTTGTTTTTCAGTTTCCGTATAAGAAGCTTCTCTGTCCTGACAGAGATCAAGACGGACAGTGAAACAAAGCTGAAGCCCCTCACTCCTCTTTATCTGCTAAAAACCAAGAAACTTAGACCTAAACCTAGCCATCTGTAATAACTATCTTTTTTTGTTATGTATTTTTTTTCTTCTCAGCCTGGAACTAACATGGTGGAGTACCTTTCAACGGCATGTGCAGATTCTCCACATGTTCTGATGCTGGGGGAGGAGCATAAGTGTTCCCAAGCTTTTGTGGTCCTGAATGGGACAGCTTTGGAACAGCCATCACTTCTGGGAGCTGTTGACATCTGTTTCAAGGCATATTATGTATTTGATATTGTGTACCCAAAAAAATGCACTCAGGTTTGGGAATTCATGCAGTCAGTTGTTTTTGAAATGCCAGGAAACGTTTCCAATGCTGTGAAGCTCATGAGAGCGCAACTGAATGCAATGCTGGAATAATGATTTTTTTTTAAATGAGGAACCTTTCTACTCAGATGCACTTTGTTTGTGATTGTATGAAGTTTATGATTTTAAATGCTGGTATTTGTAAATGGTAAAATGTAAAAAAGTTCAATTGTCCGATGTTCTCTTAATTTGAAATAAAAAAAAAAATATTTTTTTACTGTTTGTTACAGTAAATGTTTGATTACTAATAAAATGACTTGAAGAGTATTTTTGGTATTTCATTATTTAATAGTAATTTAATAATTAATTAGAAATGTATATCAAATAATCTACTGAAGTAAATATTGGTAATACAATACAATTGTTTTTAATCAACGTGGTAACCCATTTTGTGGTAGCTTTAACTCAACAGCATGGGTAGTTTTTACCCATTATTGAGTCAAAAATTTGACCCAGTGTGTTGGGTCAAATCCTCAACCCAATGCGCTGGGTATAAATAACCCAGCATTGGCTCGGTCCCTTTTTGACCCAGCAGTGGGTTAGCAATTTCACCCAATTTGGGTTATTTTTAACCCAGCAGTTTTAAGTGTGTACCTTCTTTTGTTAAGGTATCTTATAATCCTTGACTGACCTGCTGTTGTTTTTCCTCTCAGTTAGACAGGAGTTATACATTTATATTCAGATACAGTTATGATTTAAAATTAAACACTTCTGGTTTGTGTTATAACACCAAGGCGCTTATTAACTTTGTATATAGAAGTGTACAGTAATTACATCACTATTGGTTCCTAAATAACAGTCTAATCAAACACTACACTATGGTCTTGTAGTTCACTGTCTTATATTTTTATTTTATGTAGGTTTATTTTTAAATTATAACGTTTGACCGTACATACTTATCCTATTTATGGGGGAGTAGAAAGGTAGCGGTAGAGGTTCCTTATAGAGGAGCTCATTGACGCTGACCAATGAACATTTAGTGCTGGTGTCCGTCGCTTAGAATCCAGAAGCTTTAAATAAAGCGACAAAGGGAGCCGTATCGTTAGTTGTAATATCGCGTCTTAAACGAGAAGCAGCAGCATCAACATGCCTGAACCAGCTAAAGCTGCACCCAAGAAAGTTGTTTTTGTGACTTGTTTAACCCCAACAGTCCTTTTAAGAGCCACCCAGGTTTTCATATAAAGAGCTTTTTCCTTTATTTCTACTCACTCTTAATTAATGTATTAATTTAGTAGACGAACATAAGGGTGGGAAAATAAAACTCTTATGTTCTAAATAACCAATTGCTATGCTGTAGGTTTATTTCCTCACTCACATCCGCTAAGAGTATAATAATTATTTTAAAATTCAATAATAAATAAACACGATCAATTTGTTTATTTGGATTTCATTCCTGCTGGGAAAGTTTCGTGATTTGTGTTACTTTGTCTCCCTCTAGTGGTGCCGAAATCAATGAAAACAAATCAATGAAAGACTTCGTCTCTATCGGACCTAAATGAAGACAACTGAGGAAAGTGGAGAAGGCACGTTCATATTATGCTCGCCACTTCCATGCTTCTACTGGACCTGGATGAAGACAATTCAAGGAGGCGGAGCTGAATTAATAGCGGACGCTCATAGAGCCTTCATGATATAGTTAAACCGGCCGCGCTCTTATTGGCTACAGCTACGTAACCGAGCATCCAATCACAGCAGCGCCGTCAAACCAGACCTTCTTCCTAAAGCCCCGCAACGCTCCTTTGAATAAAAACACAGAGCAGGAGCAGAGGAAGCAGAAAATAAAAAATAAATCTGTACTGTATTATACACTGGTAGACGACAGTTTGATTGACACATATACAAGATTAGAAAGTTTCAATTACGTAATACAGCAGCAGCATAATAAAAATAATAGTAATAATAATAATAATAATAATAATAATAATAATAATAATAAAAGCAAGAAATTCCAGTGAAAGTTAATGTAAGATCCATGGTGAAGCTTAAAAAGATCTCATGAAAATTAACATTTGACTAAACTTTTACAATCCTAAATAACACAATATAATCGGTATACCTGGAACTCGTGCACTGAGAAATGTTCCACGTTGCATTAAAATGCGTTCATTTTTTTAACTCGTTATTTTCCCTGTAATTAATTAATCGAAATTACCGCGTTAAAGTCCCACCCCTAATGAAAAAATAGAGAATATATTAGAAAATACAGTAATTCAATAGCTGGAGTTTAGTCATTATTAGATCTGCTGTAAAAACTCATCACCACTAGAGGGAGACAAAGTATCACAAATCACTAAACTTTCCCAGCAGGAATGAAATCCAAATAAATAAATTAATCGTGTTTAACACGGGTTCCCTCATTTCATCTTCATTATTAAAGTTTATAAATGAAAATCCGTTTTACATCTGCTAAACATAATTAGGGAAATTTCCATATTAATATGGCTGGCTGTAAATAATTAATACCTACATTTACCTCTAACCATAACGTTATATTATTGTTCTGGGTTATTCGGGAATCACTAAGCCGGATATCCGCCGTTTGACCTGTAGTGCCGGTGTTAAATGTATTTCTGGTCTGATCTATGAGGAGACTCGCGGTGTTTAAGGTGTTTCTGGAGAATGTGATCTACGATGCTGTGACTAATAATCCTTACAACGACTAAATAACGTTTTATTTCCCTCACGATAATAAAAAAGATCCTTTCCTTTATATGTTTTTCTTTGTTTCCAAAAACCCAACATGTCAGAGCAATAATATAACGTTATGATTTGAGGTAGAGCTTTAAAGAAAAGGTCATGTGTTTTAGTCGTTTCTGTTAATCTATAACAAAATATAATTAATAAAATTTGGGGAAAATTAAGAACCTGCTTAAATACACAAACACAACACACAGTGTGAAAGTGATGATCTTACACCAGTATCTCCAGGTTACAGTTTGGATCCTT
>JAVSBV010057181.1:0-10704 GCA_033117975.1 Parotocinclus spilosoma
ACCTTGGGAGGACCAAGACTCAACAGGGGACCCATCCTCCATGGGTGGCCTAGATGTTAACTAAATAAATACCAAAAAGTATACTAAATTATAGCAAAATTAGGTCAATAAATAAAATAGCGTCCCACAGTAAGAAGGTCCTGGATTCAATCCCAGGTTTGGAGCAGCCTAGGTTCTTTCTATGTGGAGCCAGCAGTCTTCTCTGTGTCCAATGGGTTTACTCCAGGTGCTCTGGTTTCCTTCTGCAGTACAAAATATTGCACTTTAAAGTGGACGAAACTGAAAGTACATATATGACTGGTTTTGAGATTGTAATTATAACGTACAGTATATATATATGTAATTGCGTAAATGGCTACTGATATTGATGTTAAATAGAACAAATAAACCATCCAGTTATTCAGTATTTTGTTTACACCAGGCAGTTTCATGCTTCTTGTAGCTGAATAGCGCTAAGCAACATAAAAATAATTTGAAACTGATCTTCAGGAGGTGGCCTAAGATGCCTTGAATGAAGACAAAATAAACAAGTATGAATGCATCTGTCTGCAGTACAATCAGCTGCCACCAGTTTGCTTTCTTGTGTCCAAATTGATCTGTGCAGTTGATGGCACCACCACTGTATTCAACTTATTTAACAACCAGCTGTGGCAGCATGGTGGTTTAGCACCACTGACTCTCAGCTCTGAGATCCCTGGTTCAAATGTCTTGGGGTTCTGCCTTTTTGGAGTCTGCATGTCCTCCCTGTGGGTTTTCTACAGAAAAAGCAAGACATGCTTGTTAGGTTAATTGGTGTTTCCAAAGTTCCTCTTATTATGTGGATGTGTGTATGAACATATGACTGTATGTGGCTTACAATAGATTGGTGCCCGGTCTAGGGTTGTTCTTGCCTTGCCTGTTGCCGCTGGCTAAGCACCGGCTTTCCCGAGACCCTGAATAAGATAAGCCAATAAGATAATCAATGATTCAATTAATGAAAGCTTCCAAATATTAATTTCTTAAATTGGTGCCTTTATCTTAGTTTAAAAAAATGTCAAGTGGTTAAGTGAAAATTCCCAAATTTGATATAGCAAAACAATTAAAATGCATTAAAAAACAAATGAATTAATGATGTGATTTCAGACAGGTGATTACAGTCTGGATTTGGTACCAAACAGTCTTTGAGGAGCAGTGATGGGCACAGGATATACAGTTTGTCAACAAATGTATGAGAAAATGATTACAAAATGTTAAAGATTGGAAGGGATTTACATATTTCAGTTCTAACTTTTTTTTTTACCTTTTTTGGCTTATTTTGCATTGTCTTGTTGATAAATGCATGGATGTTTAAGGCAGTTTATGTTGCTTTAAAGAGCTCAGTGATCTTTTGCATAACTTCTGCCATACCAGAAGGAACTTTTTCTTTGTTAAGTACACGGAAACAGTCCTGTAGCATGTCGTGATTTTGGTCATGTTGCTGAAAACAGTTTAAATGGTTCTTTTTGCTTTTGGTCTGAAGCACAGTGCATCTATTACATCCAAAAATATATGGAATACTGATTCATCTGACCACAATCCATGTTTACAGTGTATGATGGTCCATCCCAAATTTAATATAGCAACCATGTTTTGCAAATAAAAACTGTAAACCACACAGTAAGTGGGTAGATACAAATGTATGACACAATTAATAAAAAATCCAGATACACTTAAAAAAAAAGTGTAAACGGGGTCTAAATCACTTACCAGAAGGAGCTGTATTTGGGTTACGGGGTTCATCTCTACAGAAACTCTGTATGTAGATTTTAAACAGGATGACTGACATAAATGAACATAGATGACTGTTGTGATTGATTAAACAAATTGTTTTTTGTTGATTTTTGTATACCTTTACCAAACATCCTGTTTCTTATTCTGACTGTATGTGTGATATTTTCGCACATGCATATTGTATTACATACAGCTAAAATAATTAACTGTAAGAAGCATTTTGTTCTTAAGAAAAGGTAAAATTAAGTTATATAATTAATTTCCATATTTTCCATATTGAATCGCCCTCGTCCTCTATTACATTTGAAATGTACTTCTATATTTCTATACTTCTATATAATACTAAATCATTTAGAAATCGGATGTTTTTTGCCTTGTTGTCCCATTATACGCCTTACATGTGCTTTTCATAGGAAATCCATAATACTTAACTTTAGTATACATGTCTCTAGGTTTTAGCTCAGGCCTGTTACCCTTAACTTATTTCCACTTCTGACTTTCTCTCTTATTTTGTTCTGTGTATTTGATGATATTGTAACTACGACTGAGAAGGTCAATCTGAACTTACTATGTCTAATTTAATTATTTTTGTTTATAATTGTTTATTGTAAAAATATACATCAGAATGGACTGATGCTATTAGTACGGATGACATGTGGTTACATTTAATGTATTTGCTAACTGTGCTGAAAACCCAGTCATGTTAAAGTCATGTTGCTTATATAAAGAATAAAAGGATTGAGTAACAGTAATGGGAGAAAGAATGTAAAACTAAAACAAGGTTGCCTGAGATCGAGTAATGTTCATGATGAATAGTTAAATATGTGTGTTGTTAGATTCAGTGCTGAAAATCTATAGATTTTTTTTGTAGTAACAACAATTTAACAAAAACTTACAACAAGCAAATGGCAGCTATTCAGTCGAATGACTCATATCCTGAGCAGCAAAGACGGGCTTTCGTGTTATTGCCAATTTTGAAATGGCTGGAATTGTATTAGCATCAGAAAATACAATAATACTAAATAGATCTACATCTAGTACATCTCCTGGTACCATGTACACTGTTTTACACTGACTGGTAATTTTATATAATAATGGTCTTATCCAATAATAATTTGTATAGTAAATACATATTAATTTACTGCATTTGAAGAAATGTTTTTAATTTATTTGTATACATAGTGGGCAGAGTATTGTTATTGTGCAGTAAATGAAGCTTAAAGCACTGTAACACATTTAGGGGATTATTAATGAACTGCAGTTTATTAATTTGCGTTTTCTGTCCCATCCCAGGTTTTTAATTTGGAGTAATATTTGCAGTATAAAATAGTGGCGTGTGATTTTATAAAGGGCAAGGTGAGTTCATATAGTGTAAGCATATAGTGACCCTAAAATAGGCAGTTTAAATTATTAATTAATTAATTAATATCCACTGAGTTTAGCCCAATCCATAATGTGCTAATTTTCTAATCAAATTTCATTACTTTTGGTTGCGCTCTGGGATGAAGTAATAGGATGTTACTGCCCTCACGTGGTCTGGGTGCTATGTTACAATCAAAAAAAAATGATGTTTGGTTTCAATTTTTATACATTATAATCATTTTACTTCATTAAGTATGGTGGAAAATGTGATCTTAGTGTGTATTTCTATAACTGCACACACAGCAGTTTGCTCAAACTGGTCCAGTGGTTCGAGTTGGGCAGATCGGCTACTGTGGTGAGCAGAAAAGCATCTCATGGACAACAAATCAAATCTTGGCTGGGATGCACTACGAGAGGGAGGAACTACCCCAAGTTAGTACTGTATAGTGTTACTTTTAAAGTGCTATGTAAATACGTGCGCTTCAAAAATAATGCAGGATGTATTTTGGACAGTGATTTCAAATAACGACTATTAATAAATTAAACAAATAGCTAGGCATGTTCCACATACTCATATGGATGTGCTCACAATGTTATGATTATTTTTAAGCAGTTTGCTCTCATCATGTAATATCTACAGCATATGGATTCATCTTGCCTTGAATAAAATCATGCCACTATTTTTATACTGCAAATACTACTTACGAATATGATAAACACCTGAATGATACGGAAAACGCAAATTAAAAACCTGATGTTCATTATATTGACTTTAACTTTTATTTTGAACACTATAAAAACAAAATAATTAGATTTTTTCTGGTCATCTTTATTTCATTTGCTAATACACACCCATTCCTGCATTCCAGGATTGTAACACCTTCCAAAAAAGTTGGAACAGTAGGATCATGGGCGTGGTAATGGGTGAAAAAGTGGACCTAACTATCCAGGGCCCGAGTAGGGAGAGGGGCCCATGAAAATCCTGATTTTTTTTTTTTGCTCACGTTCCTCGTGTACTGGCATTTGCTGCTACGCCCCTAGGTACGATTCTAAAGTAAAGAGGTTGGGACAGGGCGAGTCATAATGTTAAAACCAAATGCATTAATGATGTGATTTCAGACAGGTGATTACAGTCTTGATTTGGTACCAAAGCAGTGTCCACAACAGTCTTTGAGGAGCAGTGATGGGCACAGGATCTACAGTTTGTCAACAAATGTGTGAGAAAATTGATTACAAAATGTTAAAGATTGGAAGGGATTTACATATTTCAACTTTTTTACTTCTTTTTCAATTTGCATTGTCTTGTTGATAAATGCATGGACGTCCCTGGAAAAAATGTAAGGCAGTTTATGTTGTCTTAAAGATCTCAGTGATCTTTTGCATAAATTCTGCCATACCAGAAAAAAACCTTTTTCTTTGTCAAGGGCACTAAAACAGTCCTGTAGCATGTCGTGATTTTGGTCATGTTGCTGAAAACAGTCTAAATGGTTCTTTCTGTTTTTGGTCCGAAGCACAGTGCATCTATTACATCCAAAAATATATGGAATACTGATTCATCCGACCACAAACCATGTTTACAGTGTATGATGGTCCATCCCAGATGCCTCTGAGCCCAGATAAGTCAACACCACTTCTGGACACGGTTAGCAAGCAATACAGGAATGGCAGTATTAACAAATGAACTTAAGTTGGCCAGAAACAAAGTGTGAAACAAGCTTATCTTGGGTTCATACTGTCTGCAATGCAATAACATTCCAATTTTAATTTAGCCTTTTTCGATACTGCCACAGAGTTTTCTGATTTGGGATGGTCTAGATGAGAACTCATTTGGCTAGATTTGTGTGTAGAGTACAGAGCATCTCTGTGGAACTGAAAGTAATGAATGGGACCAGATGGACTTGATGGACAGCAATAAATCCTGCCCCATCAGGCCTTAGTGGTTCTTTTAGGTCCTAGTTGATTCTTGATTTATGAGCTCTTTCTGGCTCAGGATGGTGTAACTTGTACTAATATGTGGCAGCAAGACATTTCAGAACTTAACTCTATAATGGTATTATGTGCTACGTTACTAAATTGTTTCTGTTCAAAATGTTTTATCTAGGCCAGTCTGATCTTTAGATTCAGATGTCTTTATTTATACAGTACTTTTTACAAAAGGAGAGTCACGGGTGTCCCATACAGCCCATTCATTTACATTTATGCCATTTAGAAGACACCCTTATCAACTTTCAATTCATACAGTCTTACAATCCAAACAATTGTGGGTTAAGGGCCTTGTTTAGGGACCCAACTGTGAAAGCTTGGCAGAGGTGGGATTTGAACTCGGGATTCCATGTCTGTATGCTTTACATTTTGAACCTGCAAGCACTGAATGTGGTTAAGGGATCACAAAGGGAGGGGATTCCAGTAAAAGAGTGAAAGGAAGTGCCTGGAGAAATGATGCCTCCCTCTCAGAGGATGTGATTCAAGGCCTTTTCTTGATCCAAGTCCAGACAGGCTGTGTGAATCCAGGGAACTCAGCCAGCTCGCAGCACTCTGTTCCCCCGATACGACAATATGCATGTTACTATTCATAGTGCCCTGAGCTAATCGTCTGACACTGTGAGCGCATTAGTTAGCAATGATTCTAATAATCTCCTGAGTGACATGGACGTTTGGCTGTTTTCAGTCAGGTTAAAATAGCGTCATTTTGGTGATTCACCATCACTTGTAGTCGTCATGCAGGGAAATCAGCAAACTGGACTCAAACAGTACTTGTGGTAGGATCTAAGATAACTCTTTAAAAGTTTGTGATACTATTGAGAAAAACTCACTCACTTTCTTGATCCTGGACAGATCCTTGATCCTGCACAGGAACAACCCTAGACACTGCATCAATCCATCGTAGGGCACATAGACACACTCATATACACACCCGGGGGGGGGGGGGTGTCTTTAGAGACATCAATTAACCTAACATGCATATCTTTGGACTGTGGGAGAAAACCAGAGTACCCAAACACACAGGGACAACATGCAAACTCAGACGATCTTATCTGGGGTTTGAACTTTGGTCCTTCTCGCTGTGCCCCCATGCTTTTGATGATTGGGATTGATGAATTGGCTTAAAATATGTACATATATGAGTCAATTCATTGTGCAAAATTGTAAATGTAGAAAACCTTAATCATAATTACGTGTCTAGAAATTCTTGAGAACAAACCAGCAAAATAACATATTGTATTAACATATGCATATTTCACACATATCTATTTTACCGGTCATGGTCGAAGGTGCAACCCGGACAGAGCACCAGTCCAATGCAGGGTTCTGTATCAGAATCAGTTAATCACCAAGTACAAGAAGTACAAAGAATTTCTCTTGGTGCAGGTGTCAGAATAAAATTACATCAACATTAATTCATTAAATGAATTAAAATGAATAAAAAGAGTACATAGAAAGATGTGCAGATTGTTACAAAATGCCCATGTTGAATTCGAACTCATGTCTTTTGTTGCATCAGTTTCCGGTTACTGGACCAAATGGTCCAGAGTTCAAGTCTTGCTTTGAGCTGTTTTTGGACCCTTGAGCAAAGCTCTGAACCTGGGATTACTCTGTTTGGAAGATTGCATCATGTAAGGTTAATATACTGTTATTCTAAACATAAATATGATGTATTACATCATCTGTTTTGCTTAATATGAACATTCCAAAACAAAGAAGAAATAATTCAACTTTAACTGCTGAGCTACTCATTACAGGTGTCTGCTTGGCGATCACATGCCTTCCCTGTGTGGATTTTCCAGTAAGTGGGGATGAAAATGAATGAATGAATTAATTATTGTGGTGTGCAAAATGTAGCCATTCGGTCAGCTGATTCTCTAGTATTTATGTCGCATCCCAGAATTTATGTTAAAAAATGTTCCCTGAAAGAGCAGCTTCAAGTCAAGTCAAGTCAAAAATACTTTTTTTTTTTCATTTGCAGTTTTACAACTCTTTAGGCCCACAGTTCTAAATGAGCAAGGAAAAACTTTGATTGGACCAAAACTCAAAAAGGAACCTAACCTCCTTTAGCAGCCTCGATACAATAGTCTCAGAACTAATCAATTTTGGTTCTCGACCAATTTTGATGAAAAAAATTGCCTCTGCACTTGTCGTTTCTTCAGCACACTTGCTTTGTCTTAAAAATGACATCAGATCACAAGTCAGCCTCACAATATTTTTACATCTATATTACCTATATTACATGTACTTTGTATATCACCGTGGGTCCTAAGAAGGTTAGTGATAACAGCCAAAAGGAAAACTTAGAGAACCGCTGCACAGTACATTCTTTCCCAGGTAGGCTGAGCATCCAGGCAGCAGATAATTATTTTGTTTTTCACTTTCAGTATATTATACAATAAAGTACAGAAGATATTCAACACTTTATTATAAAATAAGATTTGTCTTATTGATTTTGCCAAATTGCAGGTTAATGTGGGTGTTTTAAGCATGTTTAAAGTCTCCTCTGTTATACACCGTATTAACTCATGAATCGGTTCATGATACAGAAAAAGTCTGGACTTGTCAGAATGTGTCCCCTTTGTAAATCAGGAAGCAAATGTACAATAGAACCCCATTAATGCATTTATTGCCTTAAACAGTGTGGATTTTCTGTTGTTCTGGAACAGATTCATTCAGTTTACATTATTCCTAATGGAAAGAATTCGCTTGGAAAACGTTATTTTTGGTATTCCGTGTGCATTCTCAATAAATGAGCAACAGGTACCGACATATTGCTGTATTATATATAAGATTTAAACAAAGCTAACTAGTTAATAAGATTACAGTAATAGTTTAAATAGACAGAAGCTGAATAAAAAAACAAGCAAACTTAAAAGAAAACATAATAAACCTAATATAGACTATAATAGATAAGAGAATGCAATATAATATAAAATATAATAGTTGAATAAAATAGAGACTATGAAGCTATCCATTGTAAGACAATAGTATATAATAATAAAGAAAAGAAAAGCAAAGAGTAGGGTATTAATAAAATAATAGTATATTAATGAGTCTGATTGTTATTTATTCTAGCGAACAGAGTCACTGTATGCTCCTGTGTTCTTGGCAGGTAAGTTAATTGGGGAAATGAATTCATTAATAGCATTTCATCAGCAAAGCCAATTATCTAACCAGGGGTACCCAAATGTTTGCATAAGACCACATAAGATAAGATAAGATAAGATAAGATAAGATAAGATAAGATAAGATAAGATAAGATAAGATAAGATAAGAACAATGAAATTTTCCCTAACACTTTATGTTGTGTCTATTAACACAAGAAACACTTTTCTTGTAGCTTGATTTGCAAACATAAATAGCTAGATACAATTAGTTGCTTTATTTCATGTCTGTACAGAATCTGTAAGTTTATGTTACATTAAAACAGTTGAGATATTCAATGTATAATCCAAACACATTTCATACTCGATGGAATCGAAGTTGTCTGTAATATACAGTACATTTAACCTGAGAGAGTTTAGTTTCACACTGTGTTAACCAAGGAACTATCATTTCACTGTAGCTATTCAGGTATAAATGAATCAAAAAGGTACAGTGTACAAGACTAATACAGTAAGTGCACAGTTAGTGTGTTTACAGTGTGTTCGAGTGTGTCAGTGAATACTTAAAGACTGCTGAAATCCTGAGTACTGCCACTGCCAGCAGTGTGACATGACAGGAGCTTCTCCAAACACATCTGCTGGCTTCGGATGGCAGGTTGTATTAAAGCTAAACTGAAATCCAGTGTTTTGACCACTGCATGGGTTCAAATGATGCTCCTGAGAAATGTTGTTCATGGACGTGTAAGCAGTGTGAGATAAATGCTGGTAGTGATGAGAAGAAGAAGCAGGACCATCCTGAAAAAGCTGTGTCTTTGAGAGTCTTTGTAGGTTTGCTTGCTTTTGAGAATCCAACCCATTCTCTGTTGGTTCCTGGTCCTCTTTGTCATTCTTGGAAGCACACGTCTCTTTTTTTGGCCTGCAGTGGCACTGGGAATGAGTACAGCATGGTGCGTTTGCTCCTACTTCCAGGCTTCTTGAATGCAAGATGGTGGAGAGCGCAGAGATGCGATGAATGGCACGGCGCAGAGTCGCGATCTTAGACAGACGTTTGCCACTGAGGTCGTGTTTCAGAGCCACTCGTAAGGCGTTGAAGGCCTGGTTGTAGTCCAGGATGCGTTTGCGCTCTCGCACGTTCGCAGCGACCCTACGAGCTTTAGAACGTACAGGCCGGCGTTTTTTCAACACGCAAAGCTCGGCTAGTGCGCTCTGTGGGGCAGAGGATCCCGTTAAAGGGTCTTCACTGTCCATCTCGAGGCCTGATGTGCAACTTTCCTGCTCATCCTCAGAAAACTCTGACTCAGTGCTGGCCAGGCTCATGCTGGGAAGAGTTAACTCACTGGTTTGGTAGTGTTCTGTGTGTCCCTGTATCGAGGGTCTGCGATACACAGCAGGTGTAGATTTGTCAGCCTATCCCACTGTTAAAATCTTCCACCAGCTTCTCCCGATCTGTTCTCGTCTGAGGCGAAAGCTGCTTTTAAAGGCACTTAAAAAGCTGCATCACGTGGGCCAACTGGCTTTTAGAAAAGGTGAGCTCGGTTTATAAGTGGCCTTGAGGCAAACCCAGGTAGCATTGACACACCTCCTTCACTCACAGTGGAAGCAGTTCATGCACAATAATATGCTGTACTGAATTCGAAATTATCTGCACTCTAGCATTTACATAAAACCACAACCAAACAACATGGATTATAAAACGTACGGTTATTTTAGAGATAATAAGCAACACAGTTATGTTCATATTTTATCAATTATATTTCCTTAAAGGAAAGGTGGGGTTTTATTATTCATTGTAGCAAAGCAATAAACAATAAATATAATAAATAATAAAAACAATAAAGATCTTACTCAGTAAGGTTTGTTCAGAATTGATGATTGACACTTTTGGCAAAAGCTTGGGCAACCCTGCTTATATATGTTGTTGATTTCTAGATGGAAAGAAAGAAATAACTTAAATATGTAAACCTTTACTCATAACTCTACAAACACACACACACACACACACACACACCTAAGTGTATAAACACTGTCCTCACACATTCATACACTAAACACTCACATAAATGTACAAACATTGTAATATTGTATCCTTTTTTATTTTCCATTTTATATATTTTTGTTGATCTTACTTTGTGTACATTCTCTAATATTTTAATGTGTGTTGATGAATGATCATTTAAAAATATATATTTTTATCTTATCATACTGTATCTTAGATTGGGTGGCACGGTGGCTCGGTGGGTAAACCAAGAAGGTCCTGGGTTCAATCCCACACTGCAAAAAGTGTTATTACAGTGTAATTGTCTAATTTCTAGGGATGGATTTCAAGTTTTTTCCACTGATAAGATTTTTTGTCTTACCAAGCATTAAAAGAGTAAGATTGTTTTTGTAAGAGCAATTACCTTATTCAGTCTTACTTAGAAGTTTCGCCTTATTTTAAGTAATTTTAACTTAAAATGAGCACAAAAAGTAATTTGCAAAGTTATTCTGATTTGTATATCCAAAT
>JAVSBV010057202.1:5000-10703 GCA_033117975.1 Parotocinclus spilosoma
AAGTGCCAGTGTCTTCTGAGTGCCAGTGTCCTCTGGGTGCCAGTGTCCTCTGGGTGCCAGTGTCCTCTGGATGCCAGTGCCCTCTGAGTGCCACTGTCCTCTAAGTGCCACTGTCCTCTAAGTGCTAGTGCCCTCTAAGTGCCAGTGTCCCCTGAGTGTCCTCTAAGTGCCAGTGTCCTCTGAGTGTGCTCTGGGTGCCAGTGTCCTCTGAGTGCCAGTGTCCTCTAATTGCCAGTGTCCTCTAA
Source organism: Parotocinclus spilosoma (assembly GCA_033117975.1). NCBI lineage: Eukaryota > Metazoa > Chordata > Actinopteri > Siluriformes > Loricariidae > Parotocinclus > Parotocinclus spilosoma. Next base: position 5,246 of record JAVSBV010057202.1, read on the forward strand.
GTGCCAGTACCCTCTGAGTGCCAGTGTCTTCTGGGTGTCAGTGTCCTCTGGGTGCCAGTTTTTCACTTTTTCACTTTTTTCTACGTTTTGTCTTATTTCTATTATTTAATACGTTGTTCCTTATAAATTGTCATAATTTATAGTGAAATAATCAAATAATCGTCATTTTTATTGCTCGAAGACATAGTTTTTTTTTTTAAAAAGTGTACAAATGAAAATTTTGGCCCGACAATAAAGCAAAATAAAAAATAAAAATAAACAAACCCCCCTTTGTTTTGTTTCAGAGTTTTTGCGACATGCGAGGTCACATCCTGCAGAGATCGACCAGCCAGGGTTCGATCGGCTCGCCCGTCTACAGCCGTCACTGTTACACGCCCACCATGTCCCGCTCCCCACAGCACTTCCACCGGCCAGGTGAGACCCCCTGCTCCACATCCTGCTGGGTGATCTCCACTCTCCGGCCTTTAACCTTCCGCGCTCCTTTCTACCTTCAAAGGTGCCGAGCCATCTAGTGGGCGGAGCTCACCTGGGGCCAGCACTTCTCCTCTGTCCCTGACACCAAAACATTTCCACCTGCCAGGTATCGAGGAGGCTCCTCCTGTCCTGTGTATATCTGTCCTCATACTTATGGTCGTTCCCAACGCCCAGGAATAAGTGGTCGTGTTTCATTTGTGCGTCTGACGTGTCTTTGTCGTTCTTTGTTTTGCTTTTTTTGTTTTTATTCGGAGAAGCCCAAAAAAGTCAAAGTAAAAACAAGAAAACCTTTGTGTTTTGCAGATCAGAGCGTCAACATGTACAGAAAGCCGCCCATCTACAAACAGCACGGTAGGTTCCTGTACTAGACCTAAACGGAACGTTCTGGACTGTAAATTCTTCCGTACAGCAGGGGGTAGGAGTTGTAGCCAAAAGTTTGTGGACGCCCCAAAATTTACACTTATAAAATGGACAGGTTTGTGATGTTCAAGGTATTTAGTGACATCATGGGTTATACTTCGTTCAGGCCAGACTTTAGGCCGACGATCATAATTGAAGAATACAAAAAAAAATGTAAAAAAAATTTTTGGGGGTATTTCTCAGATCCGCCGCAGCACCAATGGTTGAAATCCGAAAAAAAAAAAACAATTTTATTTTTTAGCTTTTTCCGCCCTCCGATGGAGAGCCAACCGTTTTCTTCTGTTCATTTCATTTTTTCCAGATTTCACTTCAATTTAATTGTAGGTTCAATAAACTTTCTTTAAAAATTAAAATTAATTTTTATGTCCTCCTCCTTCCAATGTGGTATTGATTCCACATAGTCCTCGAGAAATTGAAAAGTGCTGAAAAATAAAGATTTATTTAAATTTTTGTTCCTCCCTCCTCAGTAGATTTTTAAGTAGGAACATCCGAGGAACAAACAATTTAAAAAGCCTGGCCTTAGTTTTAGTAATATTTGTTAAACTGAATACAAAATAAAAGCACGAGTCGTTATCTTTGTATATTTTATAAGGCCGTGATTCTTATTTCTGTCACCAGGTGTCGCCAGGGTCTGCTCGTACCAGTTTTCTGTCGTTCAGACTTAAAGACGTGTATCAGGTTTTATTTTCAATTATAATTCCTAAAACATTTAGATCATAATTCTTAAAAAAAAAAAAAGAGTTAAGTCTTTTACACCGAATGCGATGCAAAAAAAAAGGGGGAAAATGCAAAATACTCAACCATTTATTTTTGGAATTCATGTTCATGTTCATGAAAATGTTTGTGCTCATTTAATTGAAAAATATGAACAAAATAATTTTCTGTATTTAAAATTTCCGTTTTAAGCTGATCTTTTTTGGGCGAAATAACTCAATAAAAATATTTGACACGTATTTTTACGACACTTGAATATTTTAATATTTTTTATTGTCTACAAACATTCTTTATTTTCTTTTATTTTTTTGGCTCTACAACTTTGTTGCGTTTTGTAATCTATTTATTTATTCATTTTTTACAAATTAGTTTTTTATGATTTGAACCACATTTTGTTTTCATATCATTTCATCTATCTAATTTTTTTTGTTAAATAATAAAATACACGATTTAGTTTGATACATTTAAGTTTTCATTATTTTATTCGAAAAGTTTACGTTTTTATTTTAAGCCGTTTAATTTATTTTTATACATTTCATTTTTTTTTTTTATTGTTAAATAATAGGCAGCATACGAACCAGTGACACGGCCACTGAGCCACACGGGTTCGTATTCCGCCTCTGGTGAGGTGTAGTTGGACCTTGTCGTGCTGGGATGAAGGTCCTGGTGTTTAGATGTCCCAGTGATGTAGGAGCTTCCGCCTCGCCAGGGGCTTCACAGAGAACCTGATTAAGGCAACAATGTGGCGTCCACAAACTTTTGGCCATATAGTGTATATACAGGAATGCAAACTGAACCTATTGTGTGTTTGTGCTTGTGTGTGTGTGTGTTAGTGCTTAGTCATTGCTACGTCTCCATTATCAGTCACAGTGGCTCCTAAACATGGCACACACCGGGCACACACCCTGCCCGGGTTGCCAGTGATTTGCAGGGTATGACGCACACACACACCCATCACACACTCCAACGTCAAATTTCCTGCCCTCATACTGGTGTGTGTGCTCTGTGCTCTGTAAGCACTGTGTGATTAGTGGAGTACGGACGCCGAAAAGTGCCATAAGTGAGTAGTAGGTGCGTTTCCGCCCTCGATTGGCCGCGCCAAATATTCAGGCGCCCGATTTAATGACGTTCTAATAAATAAAATCGCTCGGTCGTTTGCTGTGATGGCCGAGCCTCGTTCTTACATCCCAGTTCCCCTGCTTTGCCGATCCAGACGCCGTCGTTTCAGGACACGGCACATCTGCGGACATCATCAAATCGGCCCAATTCCCCTCGGCGCTCGCTCCCGGGCCAGACGTAGAGACCGGGTGCTGGCCGTGCCCTTCTGCCCGTGCCACTCTAGGTACTGTGTGCCCCCGTTTGCTTAGCCACTCCTGCTGCTTGTCTCTGCTGGTCTGAGCTGGTTTTTAACTGGTTTATTCACGCTGCATGTTCCAGACCAAAACAGCGGTCTAATTTCAATCTGGATCTGATCAAAACTATGTGGACACAAATCCAGAAACAAACGCTGGGGTGTGGAACGTGTCTTATTCAGGAGCTCAAGGTCAAGTGGTGCGTCAGAACCACTATTTAGAAATAATTGAATAAAAATATTTGGCACATATTTGACATTTTTTATACCATTTAAAAAAAATACGAAGGCTTTTATTAAATTACGAGGTTTTATTTTCGATTAACATTCCTACATCCTAAAAAAAAAACCCAAAAAAACGGATGCGATGCAAAAAAAAAAAGGGAAAACGCAAAATATTCACTTTTTTTTTCGTAATTTTTCTGCCTGGCATACATATAATGAAAACGTTCATGCTTATTTAATTTAAAAAATCTTAACAAAATAATTTTTATGCATTTAAAATTGACATTTTAACTCGATATTTGTGGGTAAAATAACTAAATAAAAATATTTGACACATATTTTTGTTATATTTAAATATTTTTGATACCAAAAAAAAAAAAACAATCTACAATTTTGTTGCATTGCGTAAAAAAAATTGATCCTTCGTAAGATAAAACAAGGAAAAGGCTGTGATTCTTATTTCCGTCACCAGGTGTCGCAAGGGTTCGCTCGTACCAGTTTTCTGCCGTTCAGACCTAAGATGCATGTAAGGTTTTATTTTCGCTTAAAATTTTTACATTTAAAAAATAAGGGTTAAGGCTTTCGAACCGACTGCGATGCATAAAAAAAAAAGCAAAAGCGCAAAAATAGCCAACACTTTATCCGTAATTTTTCCGCCTGGCATACATATAATAAAAACGTTCATGCTTATTTAATTAAAAAGAATTTTTATGCATTTAAAATTTCTGTTTTAACTCGATATTTTTTGGTAAAATAATTGAATAAAATTATTTTTTTTTTGTTATATTTACATTTTTTATTTTTTTTATTGCCTACGAATCTTTTTGATACCATTCTTTTTTCTTTTTTTTTTACAAAACTACAATTTTGTTGCATTAGGTAAAGCATGTTTTAGGGTTAATTGTGGGTTAATTGTGGGTTAATTGGCTGCATTGGAGGTAAGAGCTCTCTGAGGGTTCCTGAGGACACGGGTTCGAACCCGGGGCTGGTCTCTCCTAATGAGGGCTTAAATTCAGACTGATAGAGGTAAAAAAAAAAAAACGATTTTGCTTCCATCGAATGCAATTACAGTTTTGAACACTAGATGGCACAGTCTTACTCAAACGCATATCCTGAATTTCTTTTCAGGCCAGACTTTTTTTTATTGTTGGTTTCACGGATCCGCCGACGATCATATTAGAAGAATACAAAAAATATATAATTTTTTTTTTTGGTATTTCTCAGATCCGCCGCAGCACCAATGGTTAAAATAAAAAATATATCTATATTTATTTTTTAGCTTTTTCTGCCCTCCGGTGGAGAGCCAACGGATTTCTTCTGTTCATTAATTTTTGTTCCAGATTCACTTTAGTTTAATTGTAGGTTAAATAAATGTTATTTTTAAATAAAAAATTTTTTTTATTTCTTTCTCCATGCTTGTATTGATTCCACATCGTCCTCGAGAAATTGAAACGTGCTGAAAAATAAAGATTTATTTGTATTTTTTTTCTCCCTCCTCAGTAGATTCTTAAGTAGGAAAATTCCGAGGAACGAACAATTTAAAAAGTCTGGCCTTATAGCAGGGAACTTATCGTTTCTTTTTGTTTACATTTTTATGCAAGAACGGTTTCTTAAACTCCATGTACTCTTCAGAAATAAAAAGCAACGTTTCCTCCGGTTATTAAATACCGTACAGTAAGATAAGAGGAGAGAAGATAATACCTTTATCTGAGCATGACTATCTCTGGAGAAATCTCTTGAGCTTGGTCTCCTCCCTGCTCTCTCTGCGCTGCATGTGGTCTCTCGGGCGCTTTCTCTGTGCTACGGTCAGTTTAGAAATGCAAATATACAAATATAAAAGTGTAAAAATCCTTCCTCTGTTCATGCTCCAGGCACCGAAGGGAGAAGGAGGTCCAGAGAGGAGGAAGAGGAGGTCGAACAGAAACGCAGACAGATCCAGGAGGAACATCTGACCAGAGTGAGAGCTCTGATACTGACCTGTAGTAACCTCAACGCTAGCTTTTAATCACAGCTTTTATTTCCTATTATCGTTCCTAAAACCTCGACCTCGAATGTGATGCCAAAAAAAACCTGAAAAAGCGAAATATCCAACAGTTTTTGGGGGATTTTTTGCCGCCTGGAATACATTTACTTAAAGGGTTCATGTTTATTTAAATAAAAAATGTGAACAAAATAATTTGTATATACAGTTGAATCCGGTTAATGGGACCAGCCGCTTATTGGGACCAAATCCTAAAGTACCGAAACAAATCCTATTATATACGTGTAATGTTA
>JAVSBV010057213.1:0-10703 GCA_033117975.1 Parotocinclus spilosoma
GCGTGCGTGTCTGTCTGCGTGCGTGTCTGTCTGCGTGCGTGTCTGTCTGCGTGCGTGTCTGTCTGCGTGCGTGTCTGCGTGCGTGTCTGCGTGCGTGTCTGCGTGCGTGTCTGCGTGCGTGTCTGCGTGTGCGTGTCTGCGTGTGCGTGTCTGCGTGTGCGTGTCTGCGTGTGCGTGTCTGTCTGCGTGTGCGTGTCTGTCTGCGTGTGCGTGTCTGTCTGCGTGTGCGTGTGCCCGCCTGTGTGCGCCCGCGCCCTACGATGTCTAAGGTTCCTTTTTATGCCTTGTGCCACCATCTAGTAAAGTCAAGTCAAGTTTATTGTCACATATACATTGCAGCAGGTACAATATACAGTGAAATTGAAACCATCTAGGCACCGTCTCTCATGCAACCCTGATTAGGATAAGCAGATAAGACAATAAATAAATGGGTGGATGAATGAATGACTTTACTATAATTTAGCAGATGGTCTTATCCTGAGAGACTTACAACTGGTATATTCTTACAATCCAAACAATTGCGGATTATAGGCCTTGCCTGTTAGACTATCATAGTCCCATATATTAAAATACTCAGTACGTCACAACAGGAATCTGGATAATGGGATATCTGAAAATTCATGTAAATTGCTATTTTTGGCAATTTAATCTGTTTATTAGCTCTATATTGAACTAACTATTTGTTTTTCTGTCGTCGAAGGCCATTAAAGGAGAATCAGCCATGGACATCACCCAAGGTGTCGGACCGCTACCTGGCAGCGTACTACCCCACAATGGGGCAGACCAGCCCACGCACACGCAAATCCATGAGCGTGGACATGGGACAGCCATCACAGGCTAATGCCAAGAAACTACTGGGTAACGAACATCGTACCAGAGAAGCTTACATGTGTACCTGTGTAGGACTAGAGCATTTCTTAGTAAATATAAACACTTCATGGGAAATATATTACCCTTTTACAGCAGTGCGTTTGTATTTATAAAGGATGCTATAACCTTACACATATGCAACTCCAGCTAATGAATGGCCTATAGAAGGATATCTGAGCATGTTTTTTCTGCTAACACTTGTTAACTGCAGTGCTGGTTTAAGTTTTATGTTTGTCTGTTTCATTTGTATTTATTTATTTTAGTTAAACCAAGTCTTTACTTTGTCTGGTAAACATAAATAATAATAATACAACATATTGATATGGCATTGTGTTTTCAGGCACCAGGAAGAGTTTTGACCATTTAATGTCAGACACAAAAGCACCAAAGAGGCCAGAGATGGAATCAGGCATCACCACCCCTCCTAAGATAAGGCGGGTTGCTGAAAATGACTATGACATTGGTAAGAATATCAGAATCCGATCATGTAAACAACGTACAGATCTCAGAAGCTCAGTAATCAGATTTATTATTGTCTGTATATCTATTTTTTCTAGAAGAGTGCGCTGTTATTTGCAGCTTGTTTTTCTCAAGGGAAACGTCAACTCTGAATTAAGTGTAGCAGCCACAAAACAACCCCTAAACACTTTTGGAAAAAACTCATCAATGCAAAAAAATGCATTAAATGCTTGAGGAAATTAAGAATTTAATTATTACACTTTAAAGCTGACCTTAGATCCTTTTGTGAGATTAGTGACGCAAAATTGCAAATCTGATTACTGCCTCCACATTATCTGATTACCCAAGTGCATGTCAACTCATTAACTGAATTGAAAAAATATGATTTTCTGCAGTTATTGAGTTTTTAAGTGCATGTAAGCGGGCTCGATGTATGATGAAGTCAAGTCAATTTATTTCTATAGCGCTTTTTACAAAACAGAATTGTCACAAAGCAGCTTTACAACAAAGAGGTTTGATGTCATACAGAATTTTGTAAGAATTTTGTATGAGTCATTGTTTCCCTAATGAGCAAGCAGAGGCGACAGTGGCAAGGAAAGTGGCATAGTCCTCTTGATTTGTGTATTTATATACGCCTCTTCAGCTCTCCATCACTTCTACTGGTTATATTTCATTTTCGTTTGAAAAGAGTTCAGTTTCAGGGCTGAATCACCACCTCCAAAAGCCTAAATTAGTTTTCAACTGATCACTGACCTCCATTGTTTGTCCCACATGCCTTTGCTCGATTTTTGCCTGCCTTTTCACTTCCCCAATTGCTGGTGTCGGTTGGTCACCTCTAGTGAGGGAGACTAAAAGGGAGACTAACAGATCAGCGATATGTGCAGGACATGGTTTTTACGACCATGGGTTACCTCTCATAGCAGTTCTTCCATCTGGCATTTTTCAGCAGAATTCTGCTCGCCCCCACACAGCAAGGATTTCCTCAGAAATGTCTCTGCCAGATTGCAGTGTGTGTGTTTTTGTGTGTATTTGCAGATTAAAGTCTTTCCACTCTGACCCCGATTTTGCACTTTTGCCCCTTGTGTATCCGACACTGTTTGTACATGTGTATCCATTTTCTTAGTTGTTTTTTTTTTTTTTTTTTTAGTTTTGTGTGGTGACAGGTATTGTAAACTACTGTATATTTGCCTTACAATTTACAGCTTTCCTAAATAAATAAATTAATAATCAAATTCAGTCATTTTCTAACATTCCTACCCTAGTGCTTACTAATACTCTAATACGTCACCAATGTATAAACAGGAATGACTTCAACAACTTTTCTTTATCGAAATCCTTTTTTTCTGTCACTTTTTTCTTTCTTTTCTGAACAGATCACATTGCACTGATTATTGAGCTGCTGGGAAAAGTTCCCCGTAAACTGATTTTGAATGGAAAATATTCAAAGGAGTTCTTTACTAAGAAAGGTAAGCCCTCTGTTCTAACTCATTTGCTTGTATACTACTCACACAAATTAGGAGACATTTCATTTTTGTGAGCATTATAGCTTGGTGCAGGAAAATGCTTCTAGAGAAAGCATGATTTCTTTGTCAGCTGTGTGTGTCTGGTTGTTTGATAAATATTTTAAGCAATATTTGGTGCAATCAAGAGATTCAGAGGCTGTGCTTATTACAAGTTTTTTAAAAAACGTACCTCAAATAAATGACACACCACTCCCAGAGCTCCTGTCAACAAAATTGTCCCTGTAATTTTTATTCTGTAAGCACGTCATATACCATTTATGAGAAAGAAGTCGCAGGGGTCAAATGCGGCAAGTAGCTAGACGTGGGTTTTAAACGCATAGTGAACAGGCCTGTTATCATAATGGAGCACCGACTTCATCCATCGACTAACACACCACAGTTCAAGTCATAAGCATTGAATGCTGTCCTGCAGATGCTACAGAAAGGTGCAGTAGGACGTGACCCAATGTGTGAAATACACCGAGTGGTTATTTTCAATTTTAGGGGGGCAGATGTGTCCGTGTGGGTTTACTCCGGGTACTCTGGTTTCCTCCCACAGTCCAAAAACAAGCATGTTGGATGTTTGGTTAATTGATTACACTAAATTGACCACATCTATGTGAGTGTGTGTGTCCATGTAACCGTGTGTGTGTCACTAAAATGTCCATGGATGCTGATAGTGACTTAAATTCAACCAAATATACAAACAAACATGTTAAAATATATCTCATTCATTTGCACACAATTGAAATAGCTTTTATTTAGTGCAAATCTACTTTTTCTGCTCCGATACAGTAGTTCCAAGCTAGCTCATTTGCGGTCTTTTATTTTATGGAAAACTGCCTCCTAGGGGACTGATTTAAATATGTTGAAATACAAGCTTTTTGTTGCTGCTGTCATGGGACATCCACACACATTGCAGTATACAAATAATAGTGTTTACTTATCTTATTACTACTAATAAAACAATAAGTATACAAGCATCTTCCACTAATTACTTTGCACACTAAATAGGCCAAGAATAGCAGATGTTACCAAACAATAACACAATATGACTCTCGTGGTCTGATTTACAATTTCAGCCCAACAATTCAAATGCGCAAAACGAAGGAGAGCCCACAGAAATTGGGGAATATTTCAAAGTAAATATTAAGCGATTCAAAATCATAATTGAAGCAAACGAAATGTCAAGGAAAGTTGTTCGATTACGCAAATCAGATGCAAACTCAAGTTGTATGTAAAACGCACGTCAAACTGCACACGAGTGCCCCCACATTGACTGTGTGTGGTCACCCCAGACTGAAAACACACTGACAGTGATGGGACATGAACAGGATCAGATTGTCTTTGTATTTATTTTGAAATATCTCCTTATTTTTGAGTTGATTTTGTAAACAGTGTATTGTGTTAATAACAGCGTCCATATCTGAGGACTCTGTCTTTGATTGATTTTGCCATGGTTTAATTAAGTAAATCCGCAGTGTGAAACTAAATATTGAAAGTATTGTTGCCATTGTAAAATACGTCACCATTTATAATACTTTTAAATCCCGGAATGGGAATGGGTCATACTGCCGAACCCTAATTCCAAATAGCATCTATTACTGTTACTGAATGCTTGACTTTCTGCAGTTTTCATGTAGTTGTTGCAATATATTTTTGGTCATTTTCCTGCTGAAGTCCAAATCCTTTTCCACAAAGATCCAAAGAATCTATTTACTACTGCTCTCAGGCTTTTGACTGCACTGTCATAAAATGTTTTGTATATTATGTGTTTTATTGAATTCCTCATCATAATTATAGTTGCCAGGTCTGCAGTTTATTTACCCATTATATACCTAGATATGAGGGTGAGTGTTATGACTGTTTCTTGGGTTACCACTCATTTCCTTAGCATTTCTTAGCTTGTCATGTATGTGTATCTTTGTCTGTGTGTTGGCGTAGGTGATCTGAGGCACATCACTAAGCTGAAGCCATGGGGGCTTCATGATGTTCTGGTGGAGAAGTACGAGTGGTCGAGGGACGAGGCACAGAGCTTCAGCAGCTTTCTCTTACCCATGCTGGACCTGATTCCGGAGAAAAGGGCCACGGCTGCTGAGTGCCTGCGCCATGCCTGGATCAATTCATAGCAAGCCAAAACATGCACACAAACACACACACCATATAAACCTGGGTGTGATGTTCTCGTTGACACTCATCTTTGATAAAGACTAACAATCTAATAACAAGGCACACTTATACTAGAATTTCTACATGAAGTGGTCCAATCAATCTGTTTGTTTCTGCCCTTGTACTTTTCTCCTGTACTTTGTGCAGTTTTTATGGTCTTTGTTCCAGCAGCGTCTATTTTTGTCCGGAAGGTACAGGAACAACTTCAAAAGAAGTTCTTTCTATTATTATTGTATTAGCCATAACTTTCGAAGAACGGCCATGTTGATTTGTCAGGACCGAGAGGAAACAGGAAGCTTGTGTCTGAAAACTTTTTTTTTTTTTTTTTTTTACTGTTTCCAATATAGTGCAGATTTAATAAGATCTACAAATTGTTTACTGTACTAAAGCTCTGAGGATGTAAATGTCTTTGTGACAATTTGACAAGCCCAATACAAGAAAACCAAACTCAGCTTGCTTCACCTTGTTATATGCAAGTAAAACAAATCTAAAAATTAAAGACCGTTACACAGTTGCTGCAGAAAGAAAATTGTTTTGTTAAGTCACGTAGTGCAATGTAGAATAAGAGAATATCTTTTCACTACACCGCTCTTGTTGCATCACGAAGCTTTGGACACTTAACTGTGTCTTGCGTTTTGTACATACATGGACCAAAGAGTTGGTATGCTTCTATTTTCACAATGCAGGTATTATTATGCGGTGTTTGTGTCAACGACTTTGCGTTGCATCTGCCAAGGCTTTGCTGAATGGCTCGAGGCAGTGCTTAAGTACCCAAGAAGAAGATGCCTTGATGTACTCTACTCTGGGTTCTTGGAGCAGCATCATCGTTGTTGTTTTTTTAAGATAAATGAAGTGGTGTGTTTTACTGTGAAAGGACCGGACCTCTGCTCGCTATTTTATATGACTTTCAGCTTTTTCCAATTTCACAAGCACGAGCTCTCTGCTTTTGGTTGTTTGCCGCTAAACTAAAACAGTTTCTGTAGTTGTTACGAATAAAGATGTTGAAACATGGATTTTTTTGCTATTGCTTCCTAAACTACAGTTGACCCAAATTGCATTGATGTCTAAATCAGTAACGCACTAGAATAAATAATCATCAAAGATCGCTTCTATACCCTCTGTATTTTAGGCCAGACTATTTAAATTGCTTGTTCCTTGCATGTCCCTACTTAATAATCTACTAAGGGAGGAAAAAAAATACAAATAAATCTTTATTTTTCAGCACTTTTCAATTTCTCAAGGACAAAAACAAACAAAATTTATTTAAAAATTATATATATTTAACCTACAATTAAATTAAAGTGAATCTGAAAAAAAATTAAATGAACAGAAGAAAACTGTTGGCTCTCCAACGGAGGGCAGAAAAAGCTAAAAAAAAAATTTATATTTTTTTAAATTTCAACCATTGGTGCTGCGTGGATCCAAGAAATACCAAAAAAATGGGTGTTTTTGTATTCTTCAAATATGATCGGCGGCGGATCCGCAAAACAAGCAATAAAAAAATTTGGCCTTATTTGGTTTTCTGTCCTCTGGTCGGGTGTTAAGAAAAAAAACTTGCCCATCAAGAAATGTATTGTTTTAAATCATGTATTTTATTTTTAAATAATAGCTGCCTACATTTGATGGTCACAATACAACACACCTTCGCTGGCCGATACAGGAGCATTTCCCCGGTCCTGTGAATTTAGAATCTTTTAAGACAATTACTTACACCGAACTGTCGTCACTCTAAATAAACAAAATGTTTATTAGATTCAATCCCCACATATTTACTTAATGAATGAATACCCAGTATTATAGAACCACTACTTATGATTTTTAATTTATACTTTACCATTACTAGGGTTCCTAATACCTCTTTATTAGCCCTATTCTATCAGTAATGTCACCACCCCTTCTCTATGGTCCCTAATACAATACTACTGTTTTTACTCCTTGCCTAGAATACCTACTCCCTAAGTAGGGTCCCTTCTTCACAGGGGTATCTGTTCCCACACTGGGGTTCTGACACCCTGACTAGGATCCCTACTTCCTTATTCGTGTTCATACTCTCTTACTATGTCCTTCTCTGGGGTCCCTAAAACCTCTTTATTGTCCCTATTACCTCAGTAGTGTACTTATTTCTTTACTCTGGCTCCTACTCTCTCATTATTATCCCTTCTCTTTCATTAGTATCCCTACTTTCTCATTAGGATAACTACTCCCTCACTAGGTAGGCTCCCTACACCATTACTAGGGTACATAATACCTCTTTATTGATATATTTTTTTCTATATATATATTTATATCTTTTTTATCAGTAGTGTCCCTTTTCCCTCAGTAGTGTCACTACCCTTTCTCTAGGGTCCCTACTCCCTAACTGTGGGCCTACTTCCACACTACGGATCCAACACCCTTACTGGGATCCCTACTTCCCTGTTGTTGTCTCTACTCCTTGACTGGGATCCCTACTTACTCATTTGTTTTCCTACTCCCATACTAGGATTCGTTGTCTTTCTCTAGAGTCCCCACTCCCTCATTAGGGTATCTACTCGTCATTAGTGTCCCTATTCTCTCACTTGTATCCGTACTCCTGGACTAGGTTCCCTACTCCCTCCTTATTATCCTTTCTTCCTCATAATTGTCCCTACTCCCTTACTAGGAACTGTACTCTTTCCCTAGGGTACCTATTCTCTCAATAGGGTCTGTACTATTTCATTGTTATCCCTTCTTTTACATTAGGGTCCCTACTCCTTCACTTTGGTCTTTACACCTTTTCTACCTTACGACGCAAGTCCCTGCAGCGCGTTGTGAGGACAGCTAAGAAGATCATCAGTGTCTCTCCCCTCCATCACAGACATTTACTCTACACACTGCATCCTCAAAGTAACCAGCATTGTAGATGACCCCACACACCTCTCACACACACACTTCACCCTTCTACCATCTGGGAAAAAGTACAGAAGCAACCAGGCCCTCACAAACAGACTGTTTCTTTCCCCAGACTTCCCCTTTCCTCAGACTCTCGAGCAATGAGTGTCTGGTATGAACAACTGCACACATGAATGACACAAAACACACACACACACACAATCTCAATCTTTCAGTTTGTCTACACAAATAACGTGAATACAATTTTTTATAATCATACCAAATATGGTCAGAAACTGCTGCTAAACACATTGTTTACATATCTGCACCTTACTGTTCACACTATCAGTGGGCTACCCGCACTGTTCCCCTTCTTGTATTTATTGTTTATTGTTATGTAAAGTGTCTACTGTTCCTGTGTTTATTGTTTATTGTTCTGTATTGCACATGCTACACACTTGCCCTTTATGTTGTGTAGTTTATTGTTCTCTGTAGCTCCTTGGTCCTGGAGGAACGTTGTTTCGTTTCACTGTATACTGTAAATGACGATAAAACCACTTGAACTTACTCCCTCACTAGGGTCCCTACTCCCTAATTATTATCCTTTTCTTTCACCAGGGTTCCTACTCCCTCAATATTATCCCGTCTTCATACACACTAAATAGGGTCCCCAATACTTCCCCCTCTAGTATCTCTACTCCCTCAATAAAGTCCCAACTCCATCACTATTAGCCCTACTCCCTTACTAGGATTTCTTCTCTCTGGTGTCCCTTTCTTACAGTAGTGTCACTACCCCTTCTCTAGGGTCCCTAATCCCACTCTAGGGTTCATACTCCCTGACTCGAATCCCTACTCCCTAACTAGGGTATCTACTAGGATCTGTACTTCTGCTCTAAGGTCCCTTCTCCCTGACTAGTGTCGCTATTTCCTTGCTAGGAAATTATTATTATCCTTTTTCTTTCATTCAGCACTCACCAGGGTCTACATCCTTACTAGGGTGCCAAATACCTCTTTATTGTCCCTTTTCAATCAATAGTGTCCCTACTCATACACTAGGGTTCCTATTTCCTCATTATTATCCATTTTCTTTAATTTGTGTCCATAATCCCTCACTAGGGTCCCTACGTCCTTACTAGGTTCCCTAATACCTATTTGTTGTCCCTGTTTTCTCAGTAGTGTCCCTACTCTTTCACTATTATCCCTAGTCCCTTATTATTATCCCTTCTTCATACACATTAACTAGGGTCTGTACACCCTTTCTGGGGTCCCCAATACTTCTTTACTGCCCATATTCTCTTAGGGGTGTGGCTACTTCTTCACTAGGGACACTACTTCGTCATTAGTAATCCTAATCCCTCATTAGTGCCCCTTCTCTTTCATTAGGGTCACTAGGGTTCAGACACACTCATTAGGGTCTCTACATCATTAATAGGGTCTGTAAAACCTCTTAATTTTCCCTATTCCTATAGGGAATAGTGTCACTACCACTTCTTTAGTGTCCCTAATCCCACACGAGGGTTCCTACTTCCTAACTACCATCCCTACTCCCTAACTAGGAACCCTACCTTTTTATTAGTAATCCTAATCCATCATTAGTGTCCCTTCTCTTTCATTAGGGTCTTTACTCTTTGGCTATGTTCCCTACTCCCTCACTAGGGTCCATACTTTTTCACTAGGGCCCCTACTTCCTCACTAGGGTCAGGACTCTTTCACCAGGGTCCCAACTCCCTCAATAGGGTCTGACCTCATTCATTAGCGACAGAACTCTTTCACTAGGGTCCCTTCTTCCCCACTATGGTCTGTACTTATTCACTAGGCTCCATACTTATTCATTAGGGTTCCTACACCCTTACTAGGGTACACACTCTTTAATTAGGGTCTCGACTCTATTACTAGGGTCCAACCTCATTCATTAGGGTCTGGACTCGTTCACTAGGGTTTGTCCTCATTCATTAGGGTCTGTACTATTTCACTAGGGTCCATACTTATTTACTAGGGTCCCTACTCCCTTACCAGGGTCCTTATTTTTTCACTGGGGTTCCTACTCCCTTACTAGGGTCCGTTCTCTTTCACTAGGGTCCCTACTCCCTCAATAGGGTCTGTATTATTTACTAGGGTCTGTATTATTTTACTAGCGTCCCTACTCCATCATTAGGGTCCCTACTCCCTCACTAGGGTTTGTACTCTTTTACTAGCATCCGTACTTTTTCACTAGGCTTTCTACTCTTTCTCTAGGGTCTCTACTCCCTCACTAGGGTCCGTACTCTTTCACTAGGGCCCTCATCCCTCACTAGGGTCTGTACTTGTTCACCAGTGTTCGTACTCTTTTATTAGCATCCCTACTTCCTCACTAGGGTCCGTACTCTTTCACTAAGGTCAGTACTCCCTCACTAGGGTTTTTCCTCTTTCACTAGGGTCCCTACTCCCTCACTAGAGTCATGCAAAATCCTTGCCGTTTCTGCTGACTTCCATAAGCCATACCTGGAGATAATTGAATAGTCTGTTAAAATGGAAATAATCATATAAAACTAAATTTAACACGGCCCCAATAGCATAATTTGTAAGCAATTTTACTGTAGAATGTTTTTGTTGTGAATTTCTGATGTTGGAAGACTGAATGCTTGATTGAATTGTCTACTGTCTCAAATCTATCTTTCCTCTCCAAAGTAACGCTACTTATGAAACATTTCAGTCAGGATTCAGACCTCATCACAGTACTGAAACAGCACTAATTAGGGTACGTAAGGATCTATTAATATCATCAGATAATGGACGCGTTTCGTTTCTTGTTCTATTAGATTTAAGTGCAGCATTGGACACGATAGATCATGAGATCTTCCCGAATAGGCTAGA
>JAVSBV010057234.1:0-10703 GCA_033117975.1 Parotocinclus spilosoma
TGTTTTTTACAGTATTATGCTTCGCATGCTGAGTACCTATACATTGTGTTGTAGATCGTTTTGAAAAACTTGTTTGCTAATTTATTTTCCAATGAACAAAGTTGGTAAGTAACAGTAGTTCTTATTTGTACGTTCGCTATACGTGTAAATCGCACAATAAAGGTTTAATAAGCATTTAATATGTTACATAGCACGTCCCATCTTGTAACATAGGGCATGTTCGTTTAATCGGACTAGCTGGTTATTAGGACCAAAGCAAGAAACCTAGGGAAAGATTGGGAAAGAGACCCGACCTCTTTGGGCAGCCTAGAAGCAAGAAGTTACCTAATTAATAAGTTTATAGTTACGGTCTAAAATTGAAGAGAGAATCTAATTTAAAACAAATATAATAATTAAACTTATATATAATAGACTATGATACAATTAAGAGAGTATATTAAATAGGGAATGCAAAGCTATAACATATAGGAAAATGTATGTATATAAAACATTAAATGAAAAATAAGGTATTAAAAAATAACTTTGGTCGAAGTCTTGAGCCTATTCTGGACTTCACTGAGGGAAGGCAGAAGTACATTCTCGAAAAGGGTCCAGTCATTCCCAGGTTCATTAACCGCACTACCCAAACTTCAGCCCAGCCCAGCCCAGGGACTGGACCATTTCTTTAGCAACTTCTCTTTATAACTACAGACTCTTACCTAGGAAAATACACAGGGTATAGTTAGTGAATATATATAATATGTAGTATTTATATAATAGGGAATATATAATACTAGTTTTTATATAGTAGTGAATATATAATATTAGTCTTTTATATAATAGTGAATATATATTATTATGTTTTATATAATTGTGAATATATAATATTAGTTTTTATATAACAGTGAATATATAATATTAGGCTTTTATATAATAGTGTATATATACTACTAGTTTTTATATAATAGTAAATATATAATAGTTTTTATATAATAGTGAATATATAATATTCGTTTTTATATAATACTAAATATATAATGTTAATTTTTATATAATAGTGAATATATAATATTAGTTTTTATGTAATAGTGAATATATAATACTAGTTTTTATATAATAGTGAATATATATAGTATTAGGTTTTATATAATAGTGAATATATATAGTATTAGGTTTTATATAATAGTAAATGTATAATACTAGTTTTTATATAATAGTAAATATATAATACTAGTTTTTATATAATAGTGAATATATAATACTAGTTTTTATATAATAGTGAATATATAATATTTCTTTTTAGATAATAGTGCATATGTAATATTCATTTTTAGATAATAGTGAATATATAATATTAGTTTTTATATAATAGTAAATATATAATGCTAGTTTTTATATAATAATGAATATATAATATTCATTTTTAGATAATAGTGACTATATAATGCTAGTTTTTATATAATACTGAATATATAATATTCATTTTTGGATAATAGTGAATATATAATATTAGTTTTTCATATAATAGTGAATATATAATATTAGTTTTTATATAATAGTGAATATATATATATAATATTTGTTTTTTTTATATAAAAGTGAGTATATAATATAACTTTTTATATAATAGTGAATATATAATACAATTTTTTATATAATAGGGAATGTATAATATTTGGTTTTAGCAGACAGGTGTTTAGATCCATCTCTCTCTGGGGTATGAAACTATATTTATGACCTCAGACGGGACTTAAACCCACAATCGCAGATATATTCGGCTGTTTTCAGGGTAACTGGCTAAACATTAATAACAGTCAGTCTTTGTGAATAATAGCATGGAGTTTGAGAAATATAATACTTGACTACTTTTAATAACTGTAGAAGGTGTGAAGTCCATGGATGGGTTTGAGTGACAGGTTGAGGAACCTGCTTATCCTTTTCTGTATGGGTGCTGCAAAAAATAAGCTAGTTATAATGTTGAAGCCTGCAGTCAGGTTTGAAAAATGCAGCTGGATCACCTGAGTGGCATGTGTCACTGCACTGTGAGGCGTCTCTGGCAGCGGAGGAAGGTAATGATTTGGAATGGCTGCCTGGAGCCTCCTGAATGGAGTGCGCCTCAATACTCCTGGTTTCTGAACTCTTGTAGAATATGAAAAAACTCTTGAAAAATCTGCCCTTTAGATCAACTCCCTAATAATTACAGTCTGAGGTTTTGTTGTAGATTTCTTTTTTGTTGGGCTCTAGAGCAAAACGCTTAACCCTCAGTTGCTTGGATTGCACCCTGTAAGATTCTATTAGTTGTAAGTCATGCACACAACAAAAATGGGCAAGCTGAATTGGGAGCAAAATGAGGAAATTGCCTTAAAAAATGTTTCTTTTGTTCTTTTTTTATATGTCTCCAATGGCCTGGGTTCGGTGTCCACTGTCCTGGTCTCTGCTCTCCATAACATTTATTGATTTGGCTACTCTAAGTTACCCAGGGCACAAATAAAGTGGGTAAGTGTGTGATTGATTCGCTTTACAGTCTGATCAGGTGCTATACAGACAGAACTGGCCATGTGAGAGTTTCAGTGCTGCTGTAACAATAACCTTAGTGGCAGATAAATAGTGATAAATGTAGTTAATTCTTGGTTTAGATTTCTGCTGCCTGCCAGAGAAAAGAATTACATTACCAGTGGTGATTCTAGGGCTTGCCCTCACTTCAAATGGTGTAGAACCATGACTGAACAGGGCAGTCACAGGTTGGATGGCTGCACCCGCTGGCTTATGGTTTGTCTTGCCCAGTAGAGGAAATGGCAAAAGAAACTAATCTCTTGAAATAATATATTTGATCAATTCCATAAATTCACAACCAATAAATGAGCATTCAATCTGGACTCTCATGCTTTGAAGGGCCCTCTCTGGACTTCACAACGGAGACAGGAGCCTCTCTCCATGCTGTCATGGAGCTGTCAGGAGATGCCTGAGGAGTTTTTTTTTAGGCCTGCCCAAATGTGAGCGGCCCACAATGCCATCGGCGGTGATTTTCAATGGCCTTCCCGACACAGTAAATAGCTGCCAGTTCTCAGGGTGTGCCGCTAAATGTCACTTTCCCCCAGAGATGCCGCGTGAAGGCTGTTCTTCAATGCACCTGTCACTTTAAGAGGGGTCCATTCTTTTCTCGCGGACCTATTGTCGGGGTGAATAGTGAACGTCCTTGTTGTGGCGAACAGGATGAATGTTTACTTTCTTCACTCTCACAGTAGGATTTGTGTTTATTTTATATAAAGCCTGTACTTTTCCATTACGTCCAATTCCCTTGATAGCTAAATGCTGTTTACCAGAATGATCAATTTTATAATGCCCTTTATACAGTGTTTCCTATAGCGCACAGCTCAGGACTTTTCTACCAGCAAGCTTATCCTCTATGGCTCAGTGATTAATCTCTATATATAGTGCATTATGTAGTAACCAGGGCTCCATATCCCAAATGTTTCCCTAATGGACCAGTAGGTATTACTTTGTATCTACAGAAGTGTCACTGTAGGGTGCGGTGAACCACTGGGGCGTTCAGCATCGCAAAGCCTTAAGTTTAGACTTATTACCACCAGTTTCCCTCGAGAAACTGAGTCTTTTGTTCTGAGCAGCAATTACAAATCATGCAAAGGTCTATCCCACGCTGCCCCTGGTCAGGAATTGCACACTGCTGAGACACCAATTGGGATTTAGAGAAGGGCTATGTCTAAAATCGACCAATAGTTCCATGCTTAGTGAAGCAGGCTCTGTGAAATTGAGTCATAAAAAGGACCAGATTCAGGCAGTGATATTCAGCAGCGGTCATGCAGACCAAAACTAGAAAGGTATAACTTGAACAGAGGCAGAAGTTGGGCAGAATGACATGGCTATTGGAGATCAAAACAAGGAACACTAGCTTTCTTTAATAAAGATCAAATTTGTTCTCATAGATAAACAACAGCAAGAAAGGGTTGAACCAGAAATACACAGTGTTCACGGTGCATAACAAAATCGCACACTCTCTTTATGTGCATCCTGGGGTAACTTGGAGCACCCAAGGTCATGGAGAGCATAGGCCGAGCCATTGGGCATTGAACCAAGGACATTTGTGATACTAAAAAACATCTTGTAAATTCCTCTCGTTGTGTTCATGACCCTCCCACCAATAAAGCCGGCTTGCAAGTGTTTCCAAACGGTTTTATTCAGCTGACTGTTTCTTAGACAGTAACAATTTATTCATACAAAGGAACAGACTTTGTTTGGAGTGTTCGGCTATCATATAAAAGCTGGCAGTGACCACTGTAGTAGCAGGGTGATGATCCCACAGCCAGCCTTCTCCTACCCAGCTGTTCCCGTGTAGCATGAAAACTGGTACAATAAGTTGGAATTGGGAGGGTCCAGTGTGTATGCTGGAAAACACAGGGTACAAAACACTTCCACACCCTAAATGAGATGGTAGTCCATCATAGAACTAACAGGGATGATCCTCCACCCAGTTTCCCTTCCGTCACACACAGTTTATCTACAGTTTGCACTTAAGAACAAGAAGTTGGTTTGCACCTTAACACACACGCAGATGTTCTGAGGCCTAGTATGTAACAGTTAAAAGCCACTGGCTGTTTTTTGGGCTAAACATTTACAGCAGGATGGATTCTTTTGGCAGAAAATGTCATTGGACAATATAAGACAAATGAATGAGGCATGAGCCAGACACATTTCAGACACAATTTAAAGGTGATAGGATGAATGTCACTCCAAGTTCCATTTATATAGCGCCTTTCACAAACCCAAGGTCGCTTTACAGCAATGATCAGAACAAAGTGCCTAACAATATTTTAACAAAATATATACAATAAATGGTCGACTCACACAAAACATGTTATCTTAGCCTCACTCACACAAAGACAACAACTAGTGTTGTAGTAGTCAGCTAATGTTTGTTAAGCTTATTCTGGCTATTTCAATGGGATTGAGATCTGGGGATTTTTCTGGCCAGTGTTCAAAATTTAGCCCATTTATTTTGACTGAAACATAAAAGGATATCAAAATATTCTCTCTATTGACTATATTCATCTCATGTGCTGAAAACTGGTCTGGCCAACAATTTGCAATTTGTTTTAATGCCCATTCAGCCAGATCTTTTGTCCGAGAACTAAGGGATTCGGATCCCCAAACCTCTGATGGCAGCGCATCCACTGTCGTAAGTGATAGTTTTACTGAAATCTCTTCAGGAAAAATCAATTATTTGCAAAGTAAGCCCTAGTCCTAAGCAAACTCATTTGAATCTCATTGATAATATATCTCCCTTGAAATAGCTGAATGGTGTTTGGGATTAACCTTATTTATTTGTGAAAGGGAGAGTCCCATCTGTGTAGTTCAGCTCTCCCAAACAAGACCCTATAAACATCTCTAAGGGCTTATCAATCACACTGACACCTGGCAGAGTGGGATTTATGGCTTTAGAATGTCATTGAAGGTGGCAGGCGTTTCATCACTAGCTTTCCCTCTCCTGTTTATTGTGATTAGTTTTACCCCATTTCACAATGCAGAGCTGTCATTATAGATCTCAATAAATGCCTACAAAGTGTCATCACCACAGCCAACGCTTCAGATCAAGCAAACCTGCATCAAGACAATGGAATTCTCTATCAGACCTAAGAATCTGTCTACAAATATACTACTATTAGCATAGTTTTAGTTTATTTTCGTTCTCCGATTGTTGATATATTGTAGTACATATGAAATGCAAAACCCCTAGATAAGTGATTATTTGATTATAGGAAACCAGTACCTTACCATCACGTAATGCCGATGTTCTTCATGCACAGAATGAACAGTAAATAGCAAAGGCAGGATGAGACCTGGAATATCTTTTCTATAAAAACAAACAGACATCAGACTGGTTTCTCCTCTACAACAAAAGGGTTCTATAATTTGTCTCTGAAACTTGTTAACTGGAGATTGAAGCTCTGCTCAGTTTGTTTTTAATCGACCCAGGTCCTCCCAATTATTTATTTTCCTCCACTGCCTTCCTGTAGCAGCATCACATCTGCTCTACAAAGCAAAAAAAGCGAACCAGCTCCCACCTTCCCGAAGATAACAGTCAAGCCATCATCCATCAAGACATGGATATCCATTAACTCCTCTCTCTTCTAGCTCCAAGGTGGTGCAGCATTTCTCTGACCTTCCATATAGTAAAAAATATTATTCTATATGGTGGCCTGCGAGCCATTTCCCTATCGATGAATGCGTAATTGCCAAGTCACAGTTTGAAATTGCAGCTCTTTATTCCCCAGTGGCACCATTTCTTTCCTGATGGACTAAAATGATTTGGGACCCAGAAAGTCAGCAGCTTTAAATATGTATTAGTGTTTGCAGCAGATGTTTTCCCATACAGGGATTGCATCAGCATGGACTCATGCCTCCTGGCCTTTGGCTGTCCCTTGGCCTCCTCGTCAGGACAGATTTCTGTCTACCCAGTTTGCACATTTGCATCATGCCATGTACTCGAGCAATGACAGGACACACAGTAGGCATGGACCAACATGGCAGTGCAAAATGTATCTCTGTTTTGCATTTTTTTTTGATTAAGCAATGACTGAGCAGGTAGAAAGAAACAGTTCAATGAAAAATTAAATGTACATAATTTGTTTGGACATAATACATAATATATTTGTTTATTTTATACAAGGCCAATGGGTTGTTGGGGTCAATCCCAGTAGACTACTCACTGGATGTGATTGGATTATTATACAGTACTGTCCAAAAGTCTTAGACCTCCATTAAATTATGTATACTGTTGTTTTAGCAGTAGTGTTTTTATTATAGTACAAACAGAAAATACAAGAAATGCGTATGCAGTATTAAATAACTGAACAAACTTCAGAGAAATACAGGCTACAGTGGAAAATAAACAAGTAAAAGCATCATCTTACAGCTTCATGGATATACCAAGTTCTACAGTCTGAGAAGGGAAGCGGCTAAGAAACCAGATTTTTGAACGAGAAAGCGTTTTCTAAGCTAAGCTGTGCTAAAGATCACAAGGATTTGTGAAACAAATATTGGGATGTAATGTAGTGTAAAGTGTAAAAATGTATTACGAAGTAACAAATCCAAATGTGACATTTTTGGGTTCAATCATTGACTGTGTGTTATATATGGTATATACGATCCTCTTCTGCCGGCCAGCTCACTGTCCCTCCAGTCCACCTGTCCACTGTGGGGCCAAGAGCATTTAGCCACTCTGCCCCGACTCTTTGGAACACCCTTCCTATCCAAATTCGGAATATTGACTGTCTTTCTACCTTTAAATCTCGGCTTAAAACCCATCTCTTTACACTGGCATATTCCTGACTTTTCATTCTATAGTTCTTTGTTTCCCTATTATTTTATTAGGTCTGACGTTTTTGAATGTATTTAAATTTGTCTGTCAGATTTTATCTTATTATTGTATCTTTCTTACAATTTTATACTGTGTCCTTTTAACCTTTGTAAGGTGTCCTTGAGTGCTCTGAAATGCGCCATTAATAAATAAAATGGATTATTATTATTATTATTACTACTGCTAGATGGACTTGGTGTATTTCAGAAACCACTGAGCACCTGTAACCTTCACTCAAGCCGCACAATGATAGAAGAGCTGATAGAAAGGCAACAAATAGCGGGTTTTCCGTCTGCCACATTTGTGGAAAAAAAGTCCAATTTGAAAAAACACCCAGATATTATTAAATGAATTTCATGCAAAAATGATATAGAAAAGTTTGAAGGGTTTTCAGAATAAACAAAGTATGAAGCTGTAACTCATATAACTCTGTTCTGTCTTGTCACCAAAAAACAAAAACAAATTCAGTATTGTTTATTGTTGTTCATTGACATGATTTAAAAATCAAGCTGTCTGAAATTATAAGCGGATAAGAAACTGAATGAATGAGTGAGGAGGTGGGATGTGTTAAACAGCTGTGTCATGAGCACTGCCGAGTGAACCAGTGCAAACATAAAACACATTTCAACCCTCATTGCTTCGACCACTGCTCGTCCTGCCCGGGGTGTCCGAAACTGAACACGACCATAAAAAGACTGTAAATGGTTGTAAAGATTATTCCTTTAAAATCAAAGATCGAGTAAAATTCCTCCATTTTTTTGCTTGTTTTGCTGACATCCATAATCGTGGTAGCTTATGACTTTCAATTACATGCATGCGTATAACATTTGAGAATCGTTTGAATGGAAACCTGGTTATGAACTCAAATAACCATTTGTTACAACCAAAGCATGCCGAAGCACATCTCTGAATGTACAACACATTGAACATTGAAGCAGATGGGCTACAGCATCTGCAGACCACACTGCGCGCCACTCCTGTCAGCTAAGAACAGACTTAGTCTTACCTAAATTGGACAACAGTAGATCTAGAAGTCTTGGTTTCTGCTGTGACAATCCGATAGTAGGGTCAGAATTTGGTGTAAACAACAAGAAGGCATGGTTGACCCACCAGCATCCTGAATGCAGCATCATGTGATTAATTAGAATATGACTAATACAACATGAGCTATATCTCTGACTTCACATCTACAAGGAGGAACAATGTGTCTGATAGAGTACACAGCGAATGAACACAGTGTTTGAAACTCCGGCAGCACTGTTGTGTCTTATCCACTCATACCAGCACAGCACACTAACACACCACCATGTCAGTGTCACTGCCTGATCTGAGCTGGTCCTGTGGTGGTGTCAGGGGCCGAATAAAGTATGTAGAGAACCAGATGCACTGCTGTCCATAATTGTAGAATTAGAAAGTGCTTCTGCATGGTTAGTGGAACTGATCAAATGATGAAAGGGTAACAACAAGGAGGTGTACCTAATAAGTCATTGATAAGTGTAAATTTTTGAAATTATTTGCTGTTTTGTGGTTACCAACCGAAGTGAGTTTTTATCTCTTGTTTGTTTTGTTTATAGTCACAATACAAAGACAACCTCGTGGATGGACCCACGCTGTCACGATAAGCAGCAGAAGCCATTAGAGGAGTGTGATGACGATGGTAAGAATCAGAAACACATTTACACAATGTTTGTTTAAACGGCATTTAAAGAAGCCACAGAAAGCAAGAAACCAAGAGATTACTTTTCGTGTAGTCCTTTTAGTCAGACATTGGTTTATCTGTAATCAGAAACCGGTTCTTTGTGCTGAATAAACATGCTGTTCTGGATGGATTCAAAGATTTGATTCATGTTTTACAATGCTGCTGAAATTTGATATACTCATGTATTGTGGTTTTAACCAAACATATTCTTTCAATATTTTTGGGACTTTGAAAGTGTTTTATTACCCCTCTACCCCACACTTTTCCGTATATGCTTAGTTATAGATTTGTTCAGTCAGTGTTAATCAGTCTAATACCAATTTCAAATTATCGTTAACAGTTAAAGATAGCAATAAATTTAATTTAATTCAATTCAATTTTATTTTTATAGCGCTTTTTTACAATAGACATTGTCACAAAGCAGCTTTTCATTAATATATAAACAAGTGTAACAATTGAATTAGATTTGTCCCTATTTGTCCCCATAAAAATGGGGTTGGGGGGACGACAGAGACTGATAGAGAAAATGCTTTCTTACATTTAGTACATTTAAAATAAATAATGAACATGATAATTTGGGAGAAAAGCTGAAAACAAAACTGTCCATAAAACGTATTAGCATTTGGCATGTTCTCCTTGTACTGTAATGATAAGATGAAATTAAGCAGGCATGGACTAAAAATCTGATGATAAATGTGATATTGCTGGATGCTTGACTTTCTTGTCTTCAAGTGCCACTGACGCTCATTAATTTAGGCAGAATATATTAAAATATATATATATAACATTACAGAAAATATGCAAATAGAAACATTTTCACTAATGCCCTCAAGACTTGACCCTTGTTATATATATATATATATGATATGTTATAAAATATATATATGTTTAGGACAAAAAACACTTTTCATTGGCTGCTTCTAGATCTCTAAACAGAACAAGCATCCAATCAGTATGTGAGGTAAAAATCATCCAATCTAGTGGCTTTTTATTTGCCTGTTAATCATGTCTGAATGCATGGGAGTTTGGGAGTGTGGGAGGCTGGTTGGATTTAAAGTTGATAGCTTTAGCTAATAATAGTATGAACATGTCTATAACATACACTCACCTGCCACTTTATCCAAAATCTTTATTAAATATTTAATCAGCCAATCGCAAGACATACATTCAATGTATTTAAGCATGTACTGAAGACATGGTCAAGACGAACTGCTGAAGTTCAAACTGAGCATCAGAATGTGGAAGAAAGGTTATTAAATGACTTTGAAGGTGGCATGGTTGTTGGACTGGTGTGAATATTTCAGAAACCCCTCATCTGTTGGGATTTTCATGTACAGACATCCCTGCCTGTTGTTTACGAAGAATGCTCCATAGAAGTGAAAATATCAGGCACAATTCTTGGGAGAATATACATTAAGCTAAAGGTCAGAGGAGAATGACCAGACTTATATAAAAACAAAAGTAACTCAGATAATTCAATTCAATTTTATTTGTATAGCACTTTTTACAGTAGACATTGTCACAAAGCAGCTTTACATTAATATATAAACAAGTGTCTCAAATGAATTTCCTATGAATTCCCTAATGAGCAAGCCAGTGGCGACAGTGGAAAGGAAAAACTCCCTGAGATTAAGAGGAAGAAACCTTGAG
>JAVSBV010057245.1:0-10703 GCA_033117975.1 Parotocinclus spilosoma
ATAATGCAAAAAAGCATTCCTATCAGTCTCTTTACGATAAATCTCAGTATGTATATCCAAACCTACCCTTCTCACCAATACATCAAGGAACGCTAGATAGGTTATACCCATGGTTAAAAATAGTACTGTTTACTTTTAAACTTTTTAACTGACATGAGTGATTTACTGGCTACATTCCAGAATGTAGCCTGTGTACTTAATAATATGCAATACTACTATTGGTAGTTTACAAATTTAATTTATAGTGGTAGTATGTGGGTTTTGGGTAAATGTCATTTTCAGTTATTGTTTTCTTACTTTTTTAAAATATAATAAGCCTTTCTGTTCATACATATTTAAGCCTGGAATTCCCTGAAGTTTCTTCAGACATACACTTTTCAACCATAACAGTAGACAGTGTTCTGTCTGGAAGCCCTGGGCATTTATGTGGATGTTACTTTGACACTACAAAAACTGTCCGGAATGGTTTGGAACATGACAAAAAGATCAAGGTGATGACTTGTTTTGTAGTATAAATGTTCTGTCTGATGAATCACAGACGCTCATGCAATATTATATTTTTCCAGTAAGTAGTTTCATCACATGATGTTAATGGAAATGGCTACTTTGTTCCTGATATTACATGATATTATAGTATGTGTGGTATTTAAAACATGAAACATACACAATAAGATTCATTGGGTATAATCATTGCCATGCTGTCGTTGTAAAAATGAATATTAAATGAAAATTAAAGGTTAACTAAAAATTGAAATCATGCTTAGATGATTCTAGATGAACCACATACCTGGGTTTGGCCTTTATGTGGCCTTTATGTTACTTTAATACGTATTATCTACCTAAAAACTGTTGCAGACTTTCTACCCTCATGGGAACGGTATTTTCTAATCGCAATGGCCTATTTCAGCAAGAAAATGTGCTGAAATAATCAGGAATGATTTGAGGAACATGTCAAAGAGCTCAAAGTGATGACTCTAAATTCCCCAGACTGAGGTCTGAGCAAGCATCTGTGGGATATGCTGGACAACCAATTCAGATTCATCCCCCAGTTGCCACACCTTGTCCCACATATAACATAATATTAAACCTGCAGTGTGATCCTGTTTCTGCTGGTCTCTTCTGCTTAACTCTGTCTTTAGATCAACACATAAGCTGTGTTCTAGCAACAAATCCTGTGTTTAAGCAGTATTTCACCACATTATACATATACTTCCTTATACTTCCTATTTTTTAAGTTTGCAACATTCCTACATAATTACGTAATTATTTCAGGGTTTGGTTTTTTTTTGTTTGTTTCTCTTTAGTAAGTTGAACATTAACAGTATTTTGTTTCCAACATGAAAGTTATTTAATCTGCAGTCTTCTTAATCATGTCTTAAAAGTTATATAAACCATGCATTTTTGCCTGTTGAAAAAAAATTTATGAATGAATGATTAAATGAATTTTAGAAATTGCCTTAAACATACAACATAAAATACATTAACCTATAATTATTAAAC
Organism: Parotocinclus spilosoma; assembly: GCA_033117975.1. Classification (NCBI taxonomy): domain Eukaryota; kingdom Metazoa; phylum Chordata; class Actinopteri; order Siluriformes; family Loricariidae; genus Parotocinclus; species Parotocinclus spilosoma. Next base: position 1,501 of record JAVSBV010057245.1, read on the forward strand.
TATATATATTTTTAAGGCGACACAACATTTTTGTTTTTAACTACACTGTTTGTCAAAGACATGTTCCTCATTGTAGGACTGTTCTGTCTGATGAATCAGAGATGCTCATGCAATATGATAATTTTCCAGTCATTAATATCACATGATTTTAAGGGAAATACCACACATTTTAAAATGTGTGATATGTAGCCCATGTTGTACATTTACACATTTCACTGTGATTCATTGTGCGTCTAGTATTAGTGTAAAATAAAACAAAAAACAAAAATTGGTTGATTTAGCACGTTTGAATTCCATAGTGAAAAATCAGGTTTGTGAAAAGACATACAGAAATGTAGAACAATGTATCTATTCAGTCAGAACACATCCCTGTAGTCAAGGTTTATATGTCACCTTTAAATGAAGACATCACAGGCTGTGACTTCAAAAAGGTATTCAAATAGAGTAGTAAAATGAAGTACACAACATGATAGGAGAGGGGGGGGAAGCAAACAGACAGTTAAGCAAACAGTCAGTGAGATAAACTGAGAGAGACATAAGCACATACTTATAATACCATGATGATAATACCATCTTCTATACATTTGTGAAACTCCTCTGTGCTCTTCTAGACAGGTTCATTCACAAGGTTTCTTAAAAAAGTAGAAATAGTGAAGGCAAGCATTATGTTCATTCTTCATGTTATTCTGGGGCAGCATATCTTACTGGACACTACTAGTAATATGTCTGCATTTCACAGTCAGATGAAAAGTTATGGGGTTGGATCAGGCACGTCCGCAGTGTATATTTAAGCTTGATTTCTTGATGGAAATGCTGCCTGAACATGCTTGTCGCCGTTAAAGGCTGGATTCAGGACATTGCTCCAGTGGAACTCAGGCATATATTGTAAAGTAATCAGACAATGAACTTGCTGCTAGAATATCTGCTTTTATCAAGCCTATTGCATATTACTTTTCTGATTTGGCTCCAGTTTTGCATAGCTTCACACCAGTTTCACAGTGTGACCTGATGCAGCATTCCAACTTACCATTTTGATGAAATCAGTCTTTTTAGCTCTAAGGCAAATTCTATACCTATAGATATATGATTCACTTGTCCAGATCTGGACCTGACCTGGCTTTTAACTGTCTTGATGTATGCTTTGTGTGTAGTGATTAACTAGTTTGTTTTGGCAACATGTTCTAGGGTTCACTGAATTGAAAGAAAACCAAAGGTTGAGTTAGTACATGTACTGCTCATTGTGCAATAAATATGCATTTTTATAAGGCATCGACTAATTGAACTATGTTAAGTTACTTATTCTCACAAACACTCTGACCTCTGTTATATGCAAACAATCACAATATGCCCACATAAACCCATGACTGTAGTATAGCATAGATGTAAACTCACTGGCTACTTCATTAGGTAAACATTGTCAGTACAAGGTTGAAACCCCCTTTTTGCCTTCAAAACTGCCTTAATTATTTATATTGATGTCATAACATCACACAGTTGCTGCAGATTTGTCAGCTACAAAATGCTGCAAGTGTCCCAATCCACCACATCCAAAAAGTGCTCTTTCGGCTTGAGATCCGGTGACTGTGGAGGCCATTTGGCCACAGCGAACTCACTGTCATGTTCAACAACCAGTTTGAGATGTTTTGTGCGTTGGTACATGGTGCGTAGACAGTGTCTGAGTCTGCGTAGTCGGTGACATTGTTTTAAATGATACTCTATTAAGGGACCCAAAGTGTGCCATGCTTTTTATGTTTACACAAAACTCTAATCTAGGTACGGACAGTCCTCTTGCAAAGTATATTCGACTAGGTAACTGGTATACTGGGTCAAGAGTTTTTAGTATCTGTAAAAAAGCTGTCTTGTTCCAGTCTATGGATATGGAACAGCTTTAGTAATGGTTTTCAGTCACATTTTGTCATAAATAAGGATTTCAGTAGTCTTACAAGGACATACATGGTATTTATTCATAGGTATATTATGTGTGTATAGGGAAGGAGAGAAAAGGGCACAGTGTGGCTATGATAGATTTTATACTATTTAACTCAGTGTGTTTCAGGGAAGGATGCTAAAAAGAATTCGCGGTCTGAGTGGCAGTGGTCTGTGTAGTGCACTTCATATTGCACGTTCAACTTTTTCTTCTGTTTATCTGACACTTTTGATACAAAACATCTATAAATGACTGATCTGCTGTTTTTCTTTTAACCATCCATCTCCTCTTCCGAAGCCTGCCTCGTGTCTTTGTCCCTCCATTTCGGGCTTGCTAGTGAGGGAGTTGGGCGGGGCGTCACATGATCTGCGTATAAACTATATCCATATAATTTGTCATCACATAGGTCGTACCGAATTGAATGCTATGGTGACTTAGAGATGTAATCTATTAATATAGTTTATTCTGATAGTAATGATCCTAAAACTGAATGCATACTAACTTTTATTGTCTTCTTTCTCCAAATGCATAATTTTATCAAATGTTACTTGGGTTTTGAATGTGTTTGCTGTTTGCTCTTCATGATCTTTCTGACCTACTCTAGCTACAAACATTCCTTTAAAAATCTGTTCTTCTCTCAGTTTAATAACAAAGACAAACAAAAGTTTCAAGGCCAAACCAGGTCAGTTGTTCCATTCGGCTCTGCTTAATCCACGGCTCACAAAAATGAAGGGAAACTTCCAAAGGAAATTTCCCATAATTAAATATCCCCTGATTTTTGATTTTCTTTTGATTTAGGACATTTTGTGAACTTTACGGGTAGACAATATAGCTAAAACATTTTTATGATATGCTTAATTGCTATGTGAACACCAGTTATGCATAACACTAATGATACAGCCATTAAGTCTTCACAGAGAAACTCTGTCAGAAATTGGCCATACTGAGGAGTGCGATTCAGCATTTGGTCTTTCTTCTAGAGATTTTAATCATAATATATCAGACGGATAGAATCAGTCCACTAAATGATCCATTTTCCATTCCACATTTTACTATAAGCACACGACAACTTCTTGCTACAAGTGAGCAAATACCATTAACTGTTGGTTTAATTAAAATGTAACTTATACTTACTGGAATATAATATATTTTAAGAAAATACAATTTTGATTTGACTTTGATTTTCAGCTATAAAAACTCTCATTATTTCCTTGTTGCAGTCTAACATACTTTTAACATTTTTTTTAGTTTAATATTGTTTCATTAGTTTGTTGTTGGACAGTGCAATCAGCTGTACAAACTGTTATTGTTAATGGAACAATTAGAGCTACATCTGCCGGTGTAGAACGGATTTTCTCCTGTTTAAAAAGGCTTAAGTCTTACACCTGCAACACAATGGCCCAAGACTGTCTAAGCAGCCTAGTTCTGCTGGCCATTGAGATGACACTGGTCATCCCAATGGCCAGTGCCAGGAAAAGACATCTACGATAGGGTCACAGACCATTTTCTTGAAAAGGAACAGAGGGCAGAATTTACATATAAATAAATTGACAAATTTTATGATGTGAGCTTTTCTGCTTTGACCACCAGCTGTCACTGCTTTTAATTTGAATAAAAAAGCTTATTGTAAAGTAAAAAAAAAACTTTTGTATCAGAATATATATTGATATTGTCACTTGTGCAATGGATTCGGATCGAGATGAAAAAAATGTGGATTGGTCTGTCACTACCTCCTTTACAATTCAAGTTGTATAATACAAGAAGTACTCCATAATATTGAAATTTTCAAAAGATTTGCGCCTTATTTATACTATTCTGGTGACATTTGTCATACTATATATCAGTCTTTTAGATATGGAAATAAAAGTCTTTTCGACAGTTTAAACACAGTCCAGTATAGCTAGAATATTTGTGTGTACACATGCTTAATACACATGTCTGTTACTGTTTATCTTTATATTTTTACTTCTTCTGTGTTTTCATGTTTTTATTGAACTTTTGATATTCAGTCAGAAAGTCAGATAAGTCAGATAAGTCAGAAAATCTGATCATGTCCCCTATTTAAAGATGCTTCATGATAAGCGACTCATAGCTGCAGAGTTGAGAGGCCCTCTGGTGGATAAGGATAACTTACCCTTCTATTGTGCATATAATGCTTGCAAGTTTGAGCATGAAAGGGTTATAACCTCACTTGGCAAAAGTTGCCTTTGACCCAAGACTTGATGTTATTTAAGGCTTTAATCAGTCTGTGGCTGACGGCAGCAGGCCACAATATGTAATGACTGGTTTTATCTTCCTCACTACATACACAATCTTGCACACACACATTTTCTTCTAGAGGAAGATGATCTAGCTTAGGCCTTTAGCTGTAGTCATGGATTGAACTGGAATTCACCTGAACTAACCTGAACAGATAGTTTTCTATACACTAGGCTGTTATTACAGAAGCACCCCATTGTCCTGCAATAAATAAAATGCTTTGGTACTTTGGTACTCTGGCATTCTGGTAGTGTGGCCTTCTGACTAGTTTTCATACATTATGTAGTTTTCAAATTTGTACAAATAAACTGCTCACAAAAAGTAGAGGATATTTTAAAATGAAATATCCCCTATTTTTTGTTAGCAGTGTACGTGACAAAACAAAATTGTTTACCAAAAAAATAATTTGTGACGCCATATATGCCGCAGCATTTCTAGATCATGCTCACTTTGTCAAAACAATACTTGTTTTCTTAAGTAGAGTGGGTAGGGCCACAAGAAAGGATGGTAAATGGCTTCTCACAGACAACTGAAGATGAAGATCTTGTGATTATGGGGAGCGACTTCTGTTGCATGGGCATGTTTTTTTTTTTTTTTTTTGTTCTGTCACTTAATTTTTTAATGGAAGTGGCAACACAAGTGTTCTTTTTTTATAATAATTAATTTAAGAAATGTTAACTGTTTAAAAGCCACTGTGCAAATGGGGACTTTGATGCATTTATTGGAATATAAAAACAGTGTTAACAAAAAGTTTAACACTGATAAACTGATAAAAAAAACAATAAAGCTATTTTTATATCAATGTTGAGTAATTATGTTTATATTATACACATTATATTTGCACCCTTATGTTGTTTATACTGCTCAGAAAAATTAGGAAATATTTCAAAATGAAATTAAATAATTAATTTTTGTGAGCAGTGTTAGTTTTGACTTACTCTTTTTCTCATGTTGTTCTTTACTTGTATTCCATCTAGGGAATGCTCTATTCAGATCAGTAAATATTTAGACTTTGTTTGTGGGTGTTCCGGTCTTTGGTCATGCAGCCTGTGCCTGTGTGTTTTATTAAAAGCAGAGGATTTGGCTAATCTGGTTAAGTGATTACTGTGTGGATCGTGAACACTGATCTGACATCCGCTGCGGCACCATTTTAAATCTGCCACATCATAAACGGAAGGTTTTTTTTAAAAGTCATATATCTCCTTAACTCTCTCTTGGTCTTGCATGATTATGAGCCAGTTTTCAGTGAACTTGCCTGACTTCACTATAGCAGGTCCTAGGGTTCAAATGGGATTGACTGATATTGAGCTTTTTATAATTTTTTTTTATATTTCTTTAAAGAAAAGTGTCGGCAGAAAGTATTTTTTCTTCATGTGTTATATTATGCCATGATGTCATCTTACCTAGTGATAAGGTCAATACATATAGTTAGGTGAACACTTACGCATCTCTCTCAAGCAGGCACTGTACCTCGCTCTATCATTTGCTTCATCTCATAGCTCCTCCCTTCCTTATTAGTGTGAGCGCTTAGAGATCTGCAGCTGATGTGTCACTGGCATCAGGTTTGGCTTTGTGACATTAGGTGATACTTTGAGTGCACCGCCCTCATCAGCTCAAGCTTCATAGAAGCTGAACACATTCACTTTTCTACCTCAGCCCTCGCTGCTCCAAAAGGCATGGAGCAGGGAGAGAGGATGCCACGCCAGGGTAAGTGAGTGGAATTATTTTGCTTGTCTGAGTTTTGAATATGGTACTTCTGCTTGTGCTGTGTGTTTAAGTTGGCTGTATTTCTTACATACAATATTTAGTAATAATTACTTTTAGGAGCATAGGTGACAGTTTCTGTTAAACTGTTGTATTTGGTTTAAAATGGCTCTCTTGCCAATGCATGTGTGGAATTGCAGCCTGTATAGGAATGCTATTAAAAGTAAATGTAATTCTGTCTTTATTTTTGGATTTGTGACTTTCAATCTTATGTTGCATAAAAGGATTGAACTGTCATTAGTCATCTATAGCTTAGGTGCGTGTTAGGCAGCTTAGAGATTGAGCTTAGCAGGTATAAATAGGTGTGCATGGTGATTTTATAGCATACAGAATGAGGCACATGACACTGTCTTAAAAAAAACGTAAGTTGCTGTTGGAATTTTTACAATGATTCAGACAAAAAAAGCCCAGGTTTGCTGCAGACTTGTTCTGAGTAGTAATAATTACAACGGTGCACTCACTCATCCTATAGCTCTGTTAAATGAAGTTAGAAAAAGCATAGTTGCTGAGCTGGAAAAGCTGGTGTGTAACCCATTCTCTGCAGTATCTCTCACATGCACAGTAATATTGGTGCTACTGCAGTTGCAGAGGTCAAGTAATGGGCCAGCTCAAGGACTTCATGCTGTTCTGCCTTAGGTACACCTGCAGTCATTCATCACGGAGACAAGTTCAACCCCAAGCTATTTCAGCAGTAATTAGGCCAGTGCAACTACCTCGAATGAGCATGCCTAAAAATCAATGAGTGTTGTTTAATCGTGTCAGGAATGGTGACGGGTCAAACTGGTGTCACAGGGTGCAAGGCATGAACAACCATATTTACACAAAAGTTTGAACCATCTTATGGTGTAATTTAGGATTTTATTATTTAAATCAGATCACTCATTCATATGACATGGACATGCATATACGTTTTATTAGGGTACAAATGTTTAACTGCTGTTTAATGCATTTTTCTAATGGTCCAATCACATGGCAACAACTTATTTAGTAATGTAGATGACCTGCTGACCTGAATTTCAGACTGACCCAAATAGGTGATTTAAGTGACTTTTAACATAATTTGGTTGTTGTTTCAAAATGGGCTGGTCTGTGTACTTTAGAAATTGCTGATATACTACATTTTTAGGGTTTTACAGCGAATGGTCTAAAAAGAGAATTTTCCCTTCGGGCATGAATTTAAGTGTATCGTCTTGTTGCCAGATATAAGAGGAGCATTTAAGGAACAGTTTGTGCTGATAGAAAAGCAACAGTAACTCATATAATCCCTCGGTACAATCAAGGTATGTTGAAGGGCATCTCTTCTCCACTACTGTCAGCTAAGTGCAGGCTACCATCTGCAGAGGCTCACTACAGTTGAACAAGAGAACTGAAAATATGTTGCCTGGTCTGATGAGTCTTTTTGCTGTTAAATTTGGATAGTAGGGTAAGAATTTGAGTGGTGGTGGTGAAAAGATCATGAAGATATATTCTTGGGAGTCCTTTAATACCAATTTAGCATTGAATAAATTCTACAGTCTACCTCAATAGTTGCTTACCATGCGCATACCTTTAGGACCACAGTGTACCTACTGTATCTACTTCCAGAACGACAAATTATCTCAAACTGGTTTCTTGAATATGGCAATGAGTTCAATGTACTCTGGCCTCCACAGTCACCAGATCTCAATCCAATAGAGCTACTTGAGAATGTCGTAATGGAATGGGAGACTCACATTATGTATGTACAGCATACACAGTAGATTAGACTATAATTTTTTAATAATGCATTATTTATCTCCCATTGAGCATAATTAAAGAGCTCAATATAACTTTATGGAACATATACGCAAATTGGTTATTCTAGATGTTACAGACATTACATGAAAATATGTTTTTGTTTATATTTATTTATTTTGACAGTTGATCTTGCACTGCTGAATATGCAGCACATTGTTTTGCTTTGTGTTGTGTGCAGTATTACTGTACAATTCTAGTGTTAAAGGGCCAAGATCCAATAGTTTGAAAGTTTCACTGCCAAGTAAATATAGCTGTGTCACAGGCAAAATGATAAAGCTAATATTATTCTGCAGATGCATTTGTAGTGGCACAGGGTGAACATTCAACACTACTCAGCTTTTATCAACAGTTGACCAGTATTATAGCTACGCTGTCAGTTCTTTGCTAGGCAAACAGAAAATAATAGAAATAATTAATAGAAATTAAAGGTCTTATACTGATTTTATATCTAGATTATTATTAAAATTGTTGTTGTCTTTAGCTGCAAGTGAAATGTTTGAATGGGGTGATAAGTGACTGCATCCCTACCACAATTAAACAAGAAAAAGATTTTCCATGGTGTGTGAATCAAGGGTAAGTGACATGAGCTAAAATTAACATAAGAATATTTTGTACCAGAAAATAAGCAACAGATGAGATTTTTATTTTTATTATTATTAATAACTTCTAAATGCCATACAAAAGAAGACATAATAAAGGTTAACTTATAAAGTCAAAACATGAGTGACTAATTTCAGTACAACATCCTGCTTCTCTGTGTGTTTGCCAGTTGCAGATGTTTGTATACATTTGTGTAATGTTTGTTTCTGTTTCACTGTTTCTAAATTTATCACAGTATCCAGGTTATGGAAAAATCCATATAGTGGAACAGCATCAAACCAGTATTTACTATAATACTAGTATACCTTACAGTCTTAGTATGAATCTGCACTGTGAGCTGTTTCAGTGCACAAATGCAGAAATTCCTCCCATGATTCCCACAGGCTTTATATTTTCTAATGAGCAATGACCACATTTCAAATTGACAATGCTCCTGCCCACAATGAAAACAAATGGTATGAAAAGAGGTTCTATAGGCTCATGTTTTTCAAAAGCACATATTTGAACACTATAGAAAATATTTTTTCTCACATGCGTACACATTAAAACTAGTTAACTGCTCTCCAACTATTTAAGTAGACGAGTAGGTCAATCAACAATAATGACTCTTCATATGTAAAAGGCTGTCTGTGAGTTTACCATAAAGGATATGGCATTTTGGGCTTTTCCCCCAGGTGTGTACATGTGTTTATATATACAGTGATGATTATGGTAATGTTTGTAAGTCAAATTGTAGACACCTACAGTGCATCCGGAAAGTATTCACAGCGCTTCACTTTTTCCACATTTTGTTACGTTAAAGCCTTATTCCAAATTGTATTAAATTAATCTCTTTCCTCAAAATTCTACACAAAATACCCCATTATGACCATGTGAA
>JAVSBV010057256.1:0-10702 GCA_033117975.1 Parotocinclus spilosoma
TGGCCCAGGGTTCAAATCCCATCTCTGCCAAAGCTGCCACAGTTGGGTCCTTAAGCAAGGCCCTTAATCCACCATTGCTTGAATTGTAAGACTGAACAAGTTGTAAGTCGCTCTGGATAAGAGCGTCTGCTAAATGCCATAAATGTAAATGTGAATATAGATGTCCCCTGAAACAGGAAAGCTTTACTTGATGGAGGTCACTGACAATTTATGTTTGGCATTTTTCTAATTTTCACTAGTTGTGCAGTTGGCTAGGGCCAGAATCCCTTCTGGTACCAGGGTACGGTACCTAGACCCTACAGAGAATGCTCAAGTAGTCCAATTTCTGCAGGATGGCAGATTAATACATTCTATTGCCAGAAGGTTTGTTGTGTCTCCCAGCACACTCTAAATAGTATGGGGGGATTCCAGGAGACAACCAGTTACTCTAGGAGAGCTGGACAAGGCTGTAAAAGGTGCTTAACCTTGGTTTGAATCTTATCTAACCAAACAATCAGAAACAGGCTTCATGAGGATGACCTGAGGGCTCAATATCCTGGAGTCGGCCCTGTGCTTACTGTCCAACATCATAGAGCTCAAATGGCATAAATGGCAGATTTGCCACAGGTACTCTGTGCTATTCACAGATGAGAGTAGGTTTCCCCTGAGCACGTGACAGTTTGGTGGTGGGTACATAATGGTTTGGGTAGGCATACACCTGGATGGAAATGTAGACTTCTACAAGATATATAATGCCAATCTTACTGCTATTAGGTGTTGGAATGAAATTGTTGAGCCAATTGTCAGACCCTACACTGATGCAGTGTGTCCTGGGTTCCTCAAGGTGCATTGCAATGCCTGGCTTTATGTGGAAAGTGTATGCAGACACTTCTAGAAAGATAAAGAAACTGATACAATACAAACTGTCTCCCCCAGCCCTAAAAAAACAATAGGCTTCATTTATAAAACATGAACAAAGAACGAATTTGTGTGTGAATCTTTCATAAAACATAATATACATTATATCATGTAATATATATATATATGTAATATATATAAATATATATAATATTCATTACATCCACAATACACCAAAAGTGTCATTAGACACTTACCTATTTGTCAGTACTTTAATTACTAATTAAGTACTGAAAAATCAGAATCAGAACGTGTACAAGGGATATTTGATAAGAAAAATAATAAGAAATTATATTGCTTTAATACAGGAAAAATAGCAAATATATATATTTTTTTGTTTGTTTTGTTTTTTTTGTTTAAGTAAGAAAATTACACAATTACTTTGATGTGCTGAATACCACAGCAAGTAATATTTTAGGCTACATCCAGAACATGGCGACCATCTTGATAGCTGTTATATTGAATCAAGAGCAAGAAGCCGAAACTGTGGATGGCAAGACACATAGTGATCATCCGAAGACCGCTACGTTAAAAACCTTAACAATAGTTTTGGTAGCCTTCACAAAATGTCCACAATGCAGGAAACAATGTGTCCTGTGAATTTTGACTTACCCTGTATTATTAATCATTAAGGTATGATGCCATATTAAACACTATATTTATATTCATTGTGCTGCATATTCTATGATTTATGATCATAAGATAGGTATCATAGGATCCAAATGGACAATTCAGTCAATGTGCAATTGATCTGCTATTTGAAATATTATCATCTGAGCTCTGTGGCCCGATGGAAACATTGGATAGCAGATGTTTAAAGAGCGCCTTTATAAGACATCATAGGCGTGTAGGTAAGAAAACAAAAGGGCTAAAAACAGTGCTCCATTTGTTATACATAAGGGTAAGGTAAGGGAACGGTCCACAATCCACGCTCCAGTAAGTGGGCATTCATCAAAAATATCCAGGAACAAATAAAAAACTGTGCTTATAGTTCAACACATAATACAGCAGTCTTCAAAAACAGAATATACTGTATTTGTTTTAGATACAAACAGAAGTACCATTTAACAAAATTTGTTTTGTGTTTATTAACATTCTCTATTTTTATTTTATTTAATATTAATATAAAGATAGAGGTGCTGAATCTAGACAAATAAGAACACCAAAACACGTGCGCTATATAATATAATATTAGAGGTGCTGGATCTTAATAACAAGAAGACAGTGGGTTTATTTATATAGCCTACATGTAATTTGGTGTCAAGCCATCTCATTACCCAAAACACCACTACGGACTGTCAAAAATAAAACATGTTGACATGAATGCACTTTGTTCAATAAAACATTGAATTCTGCATCCAAGTAGATTTACTTTTAGTAGTTTTACTTTTTCTGAGACATTTTGAAGAATTTTGCTGTGTACAAAGCCTTTATAATATTTGTTATTTATGGGTGTGGATGATAGTTATTTAATGTTATTTATTTAAAAAAAAACATGAACACGTTACCTATTTACAAATGTTTGTTTATTAACAAACGAACGCTCTACAGTCGTGGTCAAAGGTTTTGAGAATGGCACAAATTTTAACCTTAGATTGCGAAGAGTGATAAGATGAAGATTCCTGCCATGGGAATGACCTTGTCACAACAAATGACCTTGTCATTACTGTATTAAAGCCACTGCATTTCTGCCTTACAAAATGGCCTGCTAACATTAATTCAGCGATGATCTTGTTAGCTCAGGAGAAAAAGTTAATGATATCACTGATATCACTCTGTCATGCTAATTAGAAGATTTAATTAGAATATTGGTTGCTTCAAAACGATAAAACAGTGCTTTTAAGTTTTCTTCTTTTAAGAAGTTTTCTTCTTTTATGATTACCTCCAAGGAAATGTGCAATCTTCATTGCATCGCATAAATAGGGTTTCACAGACAAGGACATTGCTGATTAAACGTTAGCACTCACAATCCACCATTTATCGAATCATTAAGTAGACTGGTTCAGTTGCAATGTAGAAGGCTTCAAGGTGTCCAAGAAAGTCAAGCAAGTGTCAGGCTATGAGATCAAGTTACCACCAGTGCGGAGCTTGTGCAGGAATTGTGAGTATATCTGAACACACAGTGAGACGAAGGCTTTTGGATGATGGCTTGGTGTCAAAAAGGGCAGCAAAGAAGCCACTGATCTCTCCAAGAAAAACATCATGGCCAGACTGACATTCTGCACAAAGTATAAGGATTGGACTATAGAGGACTGGGGTAAAGTTATTTTTTTTTCTGATTAAGCTAACTTCTGACTGTTTGGGACATCTGGAAAAATTATAGTCTTGATATGAGCAATACCAAAAGTGAAGCATCCTGAAACCATTTATTGGGGTTTCTGCTCAACCAGGGGAGTGGGTTCCCTTAAAATTCTGCCAAAGAACACTGCCATGAGTAACAAATAGTAGAAAACATCCTCCAAGAGCAACTTCACCCAACAATTCAGAAGCAATTTGGAGATGAATAATGCTTTTATAGCATGATGGAGAACCATGTCATAAGACAAAAATAATAACCAAGTAATCAACAAAGCTTTGAAATTATTGCTCCATGGCCAAGAAACCTGCCATATCTTAATCCCATTGAGAAAATGTGGTCAATCCTCAAAAAGAGGACAAACAAGCAAATAGCCTAAAACTGTGATGAACTCCAAGCACTGATTAGGCAGGGATGGGTTGCCATCATACAACATTTTGCCCAAAAGCTGATATCCAGCGTACTGGAGTAAATTGCAGAAATCCTAAAGCAGAAGAGTCAACACTGTAAACACTGTAGTCTCTGCTTAAATAGATGTATTTGTTGCGTTTAAAAGAATCATGGAATGCTGATAATTACACCTCATTAGCTAGAGTACATCAAATGGGTACAATAAATGTAAGAGTCTGTTAAATGTTACAGCAAGTTTTAGAAAGTTAAATTTTGTAGGGGTAAAATTAAAGACTGTGGACAAACAACTTGTATATAATGAACCCATAATATTATGAACCATATCAAATCGGGCAACCAAACTAATATATAAATGAAAAGACTTGCCAACGTATACGGGTTGTCCATTATTTACCCTTAATTCTTCTACCACAATCTATATAATATTCTGTTATCTTAATTTAAATAACCATGCCAAACAACTGCCAGTTTCTAGAGTTAACTCTGCTAAAGAAACTTAATATTCACTGTAGTTTTGTGATTGACTCTTGTTCTGTCTCTGCTCTGTCTATTAAGAAAGCAAATTTATTAAAAAATTCACCTGATTTCAATTGTGTTTTGAGTGCTACTTATTCAAATAAATAGTTTCTCTATATGAGGCAATAATAAGGAGGAAGTAGGGATCTATTCAGATATATATATGGTCCAGTCTTATTGTAGACAAAAAAAGCAGCAATGCCCAGCAACTTTCGTGTTCATTCCCTGGTCCAATAGTTAAGTGTTGAGCTCATTTGTCTGCTTATTTTTGGGGATCTTGTGCATTTGTGCTCTGTTTTGTACGTGTATGTCTTTTTATTAGTTGATAAAAGCTCATAGTGCATGTCTGTTGTACCATTTATGTCCGGGAATTTGCATAAAAGTGTGTTTTTGTGCCTTACAGTAGTTATTTATGACTTACCTTCTTGGTGTATATGCTATGTAAAGTGTGACCTCACTGAGTTGCAGTTCAGCATCTTTGCTTGTGCTTGTACCCTTGCAGTAACTAGAAAAAGGCTTGTAACTAACTAATCTAGGTTTGTAAAAAAGCACAATTTGAGCCAGGTTGCAATGATTTATATTTTTTGGTCAATGCCACAAACCTAACGAGAGTAGGAACATGTAGGCAGGTATATTACTTTAGAAATTGTTTCTGTATGCTGTCATGTATAATTATTAGAAATAATTGTTTGGAATTACCCAATAAAACTTCAGAAAAAAACAGAACTGACCCAGAAAATTGCAATTGGCGTATCTCTGCTTAATACACATTATATATTTAATACTGTAGACCACATCTAACAAAATAGCAACAGCATTATGATGCACTTTTGAACTAAAGGTTATTGTTATCTATGGCATGGCTAAGGTTCAAACTTGCAATCTCTGGGAAATGAAGCAAATCGCTTTCTGTTGCACCATTCAGATGTCGGTAAAATAAATCACCTTTAAAAAGACTGTTTCTCACATCAAAATCATTTTAAAACCATAAAACAAAAAGATTCAAAGTGTGTGGGATGCAAAGCATAACACTAACAGAATGAGCATGCACACAGTCTCTTGGATAATGATCAGACTTGTCTCACACTGACATCATCAGATTTAGTAATTTATGAGGTACTGTCAAGGAAAGACTAAGAAAAACAAGCCAGCAGGGACTACCTGATACCTTTTTATTCACTCTCTGTTTTAGCTGTATCCTCTCCACACCATAAGAGCAATACTAAACTGCCACTGGGAGTTTCAGAAACAGTCAACTCCACCTATTTCTAGCAAAACTAGATGTTTTAAACACCCTTTTCCCTCAATGGCCTTTATATAAAATACAGTCTTTCACTTGTGGGCTTTCAGTAGTACATTCCATTCTAAATGAGACAGATACGTTTCAACACAAGTTCCAAGCATAAAGCCCTGAAAATCACCAGATCATAGCCGTGATCTCCAGTCAATCTTAGTCGTTGAACACGCTTCAACTTCTGTAGGAGGTACTGTTCTAATGCAAACTCAAACTGGAACCATTACACTAAATCAAATGTCAAAACTATAATAAAAAGTATGGTCCAAACGAGGAAATTGTATGTAACCAGGGACAAAAAGTACATCTACATTTTCAACTGCACATTTTCAGTTCATAAAGAAGCAGGGTGGCACGGTGGTGCAAGCGAGATCCCCTGTTTTTTTCCTGAACTCTGACTCTGCCTGTGTGGAGTCTGCCTGTGCTTTTGCCTCTGTGGGTTTCCTCCCACATTCCAAAGGCATGCATTAGCTTAATTGGTTACTCTGAATTGCTCCAGTGTGGCTGTTTGACTAGTATCGACAGTCATGAACAAACACTGATGTTGAAATTGCATTTAAAATCAATAAATACCCATGTCCAGTGCAGAATGCAGCAGTATAGAGTACCTAGCCTAGACTGCATTAAGCTAAACAGCAGTTTCGTTAATAGTATCGCTGAACATTTTAAATTATATGCTGTTTAGCAATTCCCAAGAAAAAACTACAAATAACATGGATAAATAAACATATTTAGTCTTATTAAATCCATCCATGCTCGTAAATGAAATGGATAAATGCCCCGTGTCATCTCATAATAGCATAATAGCATGTCACCAAGCTAAGAGCAAACAAACTACTTTAACTTTGTAATTCGTAGAAAATGTACAGACAGCACGAGTAGCACTGTCGCCTCACAGCGAAAAAGGTCCTGGGTTCCCCATGCAGAGCTGTCTGGGTTTACTCCAGGTAATCTGTGAGTTTCCTTTCACAGTTAAAATATATGCAAACTAGGTTAATTGGTGCATCTAAAAGTGCCAGTAGTGTGTGATTGTGTATGTGCCCTAGAATAGATTATGCCATGTCCAGGGCTGTTCCTGTCTTGCGTCCTATGCCACAGGCTAGGCACCAGCTGTCCACCAGCTTTACTGTGTGTGTGAGATCAGACAATACTCACAGCTATTAAAGAAATTGAAGTCAATCCAAAACAATGTACAGATAAGTTGTAGGTGTTTTAGGTGTCAAATTTAGTCTCCATGAAACCATGGACCCAGCAGAACATTACCCAGAGCAAGACACATCCCCCTCCAGCTTGTCCTTATTCCACAGTGCATCCTGGATCCATCACTTTCTCAGGTGAATTGTACAGAGCTACCTGATCATTAATCTGATGGAAAATAAAACAGCATTCCTTGGACCGAAACTGTGTTGTGATTTGCTGAGGAATTTATTTATGTTCTCGTGCAGCAAACATTCTTGGGCACCAACACCCGGTCACTGGTTTGTGGTTTGCCCCTCCTCAGACCACTGTCTATGGTTGTGATTTCAGAGAAAACCTTAGTCTTGCTGCCATTGTCCCAGTCATAAGACGTGCCAAAATTGCCTTAGTTACTGTACATTTGCTGTTATTTTTACCTGTTTCATATATTTACTGATTTTATGCATTAAATGACATTTATTTGCTTTATTTATGTGTCATTATTATTTGCATACAGATATAGGCATAAAAATAACAATCGGCGGCTGGTGTTGAATGAATTATCCTATTAACAGAACTTCTGAATCTGACTGTGACCACATTGGATTTCAGGAACCATGGTTATGGTTCAATTTAATAACTCCATGTCAGAGATAAACATGTTCTGTTTTAATTGGATAATCAATGTTATTTTTTTTTATTTGCTGGTTTTAATGTTTCGACAGACGGGCATGTTTACAGTCCGAATGCTTCTGTTTAAATTCTCTTCAAATTAATTTAGTTCTGTTCCATTACTCTTTAAATAATTTGCAAAGCAACTTAAATGAAAATCTGAATTTTGGGGTAAAAATTTAGAATTCGGAAATTAAGAAATGATCACTACTGTTTTTATTAGTGATGCATTTCCTCTTTTGCTGTAATGACAATGTGCACTTAAGCTGGTGCGTCCACTTATCGGTGGGGATAAGGTTAGGAGACTGTGGATTCAATTAAATGACAGTCCACATTCCTTAATCTTATTTTAGTCATTAAGTAGCTGTTTTGGGGTGTGTTTTGGGTCATTATTCTGCCCCTGTATAAATCGTCCTTCAAAAAGACCCAAACCAGAGGGTATAGCATATCTCCAAAGCACAGATTTGGAAATATATTTTGCCTACTCTTGCAACTCGCAACTATCACAAAATAGTTTAACAAATACTAGGGACCTTACCATGCTTTAATGAATAACTGAAATATGTCACGATGAAATATGAAATTTGATGATTGTCTCTTTGTGGAGTTTGGTGTTAAATATTTAAATTGTAAAAACTATTTTTAGTTTTATTTTGACCAAAAGTCATTGAAACAAACTCAGCGACTCAGGAGTTAACCATTTTAAGACCACTTTAGGATTTTTTTTTTAGTTTAGGAGAATTTAAAATGCAGTCTTTTGTTTAATCAGCACTGAAAACAATACGAATGTTCTTAGTCTCAAGTTTTCTTTTAGGCGGCTTCAACTGTAGACAGTGAGAGACAGTGCCACTAATGGCCAATTAAGGTTGTCATTTATAGACCATGAAAATGCTGTACTTTGTGTGTGTGTGTATGAGTGTGAGTGAGTGCACACAAGTCATGTGGAACAAAATATACTGGCCAGAACAAAGGCCAGCGTAAAAGACTCCAAAAACAATATTTCGTGGTTAGATGCAGCAAATTATATGATTGTTCACGTAACCGAAAACATATTTGAAATGGATTATCTCCACCAGTTCTAATTCATTTACTTCCATACTGACTATTTTATTTCCCTCAAAAATGATCATTTTCATTTGTTTCCTTCGGCAAACTTCCTTAAAATATATATGAAATGAACATAATGATGTTAAACACACCGCAGTTACCCACAGACTTCAACTACAGTGTTCCAACACAAACCTTAACTCAATGAATGTCTTTCTCCAGATGCTGCAAAGACATTACTGAATGACCTTATTATTATTCCCCTTATATATTCATAATAGCAATTTTGTTTAAATAAGAAAAACAAAATGCAAAAAGAAACACATAAACGTTACTCGGATATTGGAAGCGATCAGCTAGATGGCAAGGTACACATCAGCAATGTTAGTCCCTTTCTAATCTGAATTAAATATGTCTCAAAACGTGGCTTTGGTGTCAACCTGCACTATATCACAATGTGACTATATCCTGAAACTGCATTTCCATCTGATGCTTCAGCAGAAACAAACCCAATGTGTACATGCTATGCTGTACATTATTAACACATTATTATCAAGGCTGTGGAGGTTTGTGAGACCTAACCCAGAATTCTAGGGCACAGGTCAGCATGTAGCCTTTATGGGTCACAAAATAACTGAAGACTTACTCTTAACAGGCATAACCTATACACTGTGCCAAACATGATCAAATGTTTTAGGTCAGTATGGGCCCAAATATCAATATCAATCAATCAGATTGCTTAATCACAAATTATGATCAAATTGTTCTCTGACTGTGGCTTGAACAAGACTCCAGTCCATTCAGTCCATTGCATGGGGTGTGGAGTTGTACAGCTTTCAGAAAAAAAACATTACAATATATATAATTATTATAATTATATATAAGAATATATAATTGTTTGAACCCACTGATAAAAGTAACAAGAATGGTGGTGACACTGTTTGTGGAATCTTGTTCCAAAGCTATAACCACTCCTATTTCCCACATGTAATGTGGAAAAAGTCCTGACAGCACCAAAGCAATTGAACAGTACTGTGTGGTACTTTGTTTTAATTTGGAATGCTGTAGCAGAAATCCCAGACAAGAATATTGCATATTTAAGCTGTGTGAGAAAGGCTGTGTTTATTGTTTAATTGTCCATTGTGAGGCTGGAACGGTGGTGCAGTGGTTAGCCAGACCCAGGTTCGTGTCCTGGCCCAGCCATTGTCTGGCAAAGGTTTAAATGTTCTTGTGTCTGTGTGGGTTTCCTCTTACATTCCAAACATGTGCTAGGTAAAACAGTGCCTCTATAGTGCTCCAAAACGAGTGTTCCAAATGCAAAATAAGACAGCTATGCAGTGCTTCATTTGAGCCGGATCCTGGCCATAACCTCTTATTATACAGGGTGAATCAAAAGACACAGGTCATCCATTTATCTCAGAAACAAAAGGAAAAATAAAATATTTGGATATTTATGTCTATATTTTAAGTTATGTCCAGAACATGGCCACCGTCATGACAGCCAACCTTTTGGATTAAGGGCAGATTTTTTCCAATGGTAAGGTGGTTATGTAGCATAGAAAAGAACTATGCTCATTTCAGATAAGCTCAGAAATTGCTTGCCATAATCAGATTTGCCATATCTTTTTTGGTTCAAAGGTTATAAACACAAAAAGTTGCAACAACAACTGGGAACACTGATTGTAATGCACTTCTATTAGACGTGTTAAATGTGCTGTCCCTGGTGCTGAAGAAAGAAATAACAGGGGAAACTGCCATCTTCGGTCAGAATGGATGAAAGCACTGTTTCCTGTAACAATGTCAGGTAACGCTGAGCATTTATGTTCTGATCGATGAATAAGGGTGCCCCATATTCCACTCCACACCATAACCTTCAAATCACCTACAACATTCTGTCTGCTGTCCAGTAAGGGTTTTCTTCGCTCCACGTTCTGGCCGTTGACCTTACAACTGATATAAATATTGGCCTCTTTACCGAACAGTATGTCCTGTGCGAAATTTAGATCACGCTGATGTTGGTCTAACGCACAGATGCAGAACCTGACACATCTATCACGTTCCTCCTCTGACAGTTTCTGCTGCACCTGGATCTTGAAAGAGTACCACTTATTGGCATAAAGAATCTGTACCAGGGATAATTACCTGACATTACATTCTGCTGCGAGACGTCGCATGCTACATCATGGCCACCCTCCCACCTCCCCTTTCACCAACTATTGAGCCAATATTTCAGCTTTCAAGATGGTGGCCATGTTCTGGGTGTGGCCTAAAGAGGTGCGGCCCCCCTAACCCATTACTTGCAGGGGTATTCAGACATGAAGTTTTCTCCTTTTTTTTAATAAAATGGTATCATGTGTCTTTTGACCAGCCCTGTGTTAGGGTCCTACCCGCTC
>JAVSBV010057267.1:0-10702 GCA_033117975.1 Parotocinclus spilosoma
TTTGGACCAAAATTCCGCTTAATCGGACCAAAGAACGTGTACAGTATGTAATATCCGTGAAGAAACTCTTTGTCTCTACCCGAAAACTCCACAGCAAAAGCGCACCAAATCACACTGGATAAGTTCTTCAAACGTTGACTGGAATTTAGTAAGAACTTGTTTTTTAGAGTATTATTCTTCGCATGCTGAGTACCTATACATTGTGTTGTAGATCGTTTCAAAAACCTTGTTTGCAAATTTAAATTTTAATGAACAAAGTTTGTAAGTAACATGTAACATAGGGCATGTTAGTTTAATCGAACCAGCTGGTTATTAGGACCAAAACCACCGTCCCGTTGTGGTCCGATTAACTGGACTCGACTGTATATATGTTCCCCCCTAACACTATCCCACTCTCTCTCCTCTCATAGTTGACTTCGTGTCGCAGGCCTATTCAGAAGCAGGAGATGATGCGTCCTTCTCTGAGGATCCCCCTTTTGGTGCTGTGTGAGGACCACCGGGCAGGCATGGTCAAACACCAGAGCTGCCCAGGCTGTGGCATATTCTGCAGAGCCGTGAGTACACAAGATGTGAAGATGAGTGTGTGTGGGGGCCCTGTTTTTGAGTGCTACAATATAAAAATGAACAAACAAATTGTGATAGGTGAGAAGCCATTAAGAGAACGATCTATTGTGGTTCCTTCTCCGGTCAGCATTTTTATTGATATTTATTGAATAATGTGTTAGGGGTTTCACATACATTCTATATGTTATATACGTTACATATTACAGTCGATTCCGGTTAATAGGACCACCTGTTAATGTGACAAAGCCACTTATTCGGACCAAATCCTAAAGTACCAAAACCTATTATAAATGTGTTATGTTATTCGCTTAATCGGACCAAAGAACGTGTAGAGTATGTAATATTCGTGAAAAAACTCCTGTCGATCCCGTCCCGATGTGGTCCCATTAACCGGAATCGACTGTATATAGATTATTTCTGCTCGATGTTGGAATTTACTCTGCAGGTGTTTGGATAGTGGGGTTCCACTGCACTAATAGAATACAGCGCATATAGGGCTGGTGTGTTGATCTAGCCTTTATGTTCTCATATACAGGGAACCTTTATGGAATGCCAGCTGGACGGACACACCTCTCACCGGTTCCACCGCAGCTGTGCATCAACAATCCGTGGTCAGCTCTTCTGCCCTCACTGCGGAGAGGAGGCCAGCCAGGCTAAGGAAGTGACCCTACTCAACGCTAACAGTGCTCCTGCCGCACCGCTTCTCACCGCAGCCGCTCAGCTAAATGACAAGAGGGAATCACTTTCTTCCGAGTAGGTTCCCACCATGTAGCTCCCAATTCTGCTTCTTAGTAATCTTCAGATGAATCGTGTGTATCAAATAAGCTCGAATCATAATTCTATTGGCTTTTTGTTCTGTAGAAACCAAAGAGCAAACTCTGCTCCTTCTGGTAAGCCCGTAGCAACTGCTGCCGAATCATCGGAGACGGTACTGGATATACTGGAGGATGCAACGTGAGCAAGTTCCCTTACATTTGAGAAATAACAGCATCTGGCAGCTTTATGGGAATGCCTGGTTGACCATTTTACAGTTCATAGAAGTTTATCAGGAAAAGGGGAACATTGTGAAAAGGCTAAGATGGGCCAAAGCTGAAAAATTTAAATGAGTTTTATGTATACAAAGTTTTTTGATCAATTTATCATAATATTATATGTACTCCATTCCTTTTTTTTATATCACATCTATTTATTTAAATTTTCAAGAAATCACAAGTAACAAATATGGCCTAAACGTACAAAAATAAAAACATTCAATTGAATACAAAACAGTATAAAAAAGGGCCATTACTGGAAAAAAAAGTACCAAATATGAAACCTTAGCAGTCCAGTATAGCCGTAAATAGGAATTAACAATCAAACTCCTGCACATAATCAAAAACATTCACATCGATGTAACTGAAGTAGACATACTGCTAGGTACAGAAAAGAAATCCTTGAACCGTATGTACTATTCGAGACAGAAAACGGAACCCCCATTCCCCCAACAAAATCCACTAGGTGTAAACATTTAAAGGTATTAAAAAATACAAAACCATTAAATAAGAATAGGAAAATAAATAGATAAAATAGGATAGCAAAATAAATAACTAAATGAATACACCTATACACACACACACATACACACACTCACACACTCTCTCACACACACACACACACACACACACACACATAGGCACAGACAGACAGACAGACACAAAACTTGCCCCTCTATGCTCTACTCT
Source organism: Parotocinclus spilosoma (assembly GCA_033117975.1). NCBI lineage: Eukaryota > Metazoa > Chordata > Actinopteri > Siluriformes > Loricariidae > Parotocinclus > Parotocinclus spilosoma. Next base: position 2,286 of record JAVSBV010057267.1, read on the forward strand.
GGAAGAATGTTACACCCCTCAATGTACCTAAGGACAGCTATCCATGCTTTACGAAATGTCTGCAGTGAACCTGTCCTATAGGAACAGCTTTTCCATGCCAATGCAGCCTAAGACCTCCTGGGGCCACCGATTATGGGAAGGGGGGGGGAGCTTCTACTTCAGAAGAATAGCGCGCCTAGCCAGCAAGGTACCAAAGGCAATCACTTGCTGTTTCATCCCAGAAATAAGAGGATCCAGGGAAATCCCAAACAGGCCAGTAATTGGGTTAACATCCAATGGGATTTCCAATGCTCGACTCAATGTACCAAAAACTTCTGACCAAAAGGCCAGTAACCTATCACAGGTCCAAAACATGTGCAAGTAATCAGCCGGTGAATGACCGCATCTGGCACAAGCGTCCGACCTACCCGGAAACAACCTTGCCAATTTGGCATTAGTAAAATGTAACCTATGCACCACCTTAAATTGTAACAGACAGTGCCTCGTGCAGATAGAGGAGGTATGAATCCTCTTCAGGATTAAAGTCCACTGTTTGTCTGAAATGGGTGCAGCCAAGTCCTGTTCCCAAGAGCGCCTTAAAGCACTGGTGGGAGCAGAGTCCTGCGAACAGATAATACTGTAAATTGTGGAGATTAATTTCCACCGGGTTGAATTTAGAACCAGAATGTGGTCCATTTTGGATTCAGATGGGCAGTGGGGAAAATGGGGAAAAAGCCGAGAGACAAAGTGCCCAACCTGAAAAAAGCGAAATAAATGACTGTTGGACAGGTCGTATTTCATCATCAATAGTGGAAAAGACAGAAAAATGCCATTAACATACAAATCATTAATGGTAGTAATGCCATTCTCTGACCATTTTCGAAAGGCTGGATCTGTGATAGCCAGAAGGAATTGATAATTATGGGTAATGGGAGAATAAATTGTACTGTAGTGAAGGTTAAGGACCTTCCTAAACTGAACCGAAATTTTGATGGAGTTCTGAGCTACCAGATTGGCAGAAAGCAGTTTGGCAGTATGCTCATTTTGATTAAGTTTACACGGCCAATAAGGGACATGGGGAGAGCAGACAACCTCAGCAAATCAGATGAGACCTTGTCAAGTAACGGAACAAAGTTTTCCTTATATAGTTTTTCGAACGAGTGGGTAAATGTAATGCCCAGGTATCGTAATTGCCCATTAGCGACTTTAAAGGGAAACGAAGATGGGGAAAGTGAGAGAGCAGCCGAATTAACTGAGAAGAGTTTACTGTTTTGGAGATTTAATTTGTAACCTGACACACTTTGCCAAAATTCTGGAGAATTTCTAGGAGGAGGCAGGATTTGAAACATATAACAGAAGGTTATCTGCGTACAAGGAAACTTTGTGGACAAAGTTGTAGCGTAAAATACCCTCAAAGCCCTGGTGCAAACGCAGTCAGATAGCCAAAGGCTTTATAGCTAGGTTGAACAGCAAAGGCGAGAGAGGACAGCCCTGATGTGTCCCACAAACAAGCGGGAAGTGTTAAGAGAAAGTACCGCTGATAATAATAGAGGCAGTTGGAGAAGCGTATAAAAGACGAATACAGGAAACAAATCCAGGATAGCCGAACTTTTCCAAGATAAAGAACAAATAATTCCACTCCACCGTGTCAAAGGCCTTTTTAGCATCAAGAGGCAAAACAACTTCGGAACCATTTGAAGAGTTTAAGTATAAAATATTTAACAGTCTCCTAGTGTTGAAGGAGTGCCTATCCTGCATAAAACCAGTTTGGTCCTGAGCTATCAAGTCTGGCAAAATCTGCCAGACAGGAAGCTAAAACTTTAGATAGGATTTTAAAGTCAACATTCAACAGTAAAATTGGCCTATAGCTACCACAGAGGGTGGGATCTTTGTCCTTCTTAAGGAGTAAAGAAATGGAGGTATTGGACATTAAAGCGGGTGGAAGGCCAGAGACAAGTGAACTGTTATATACCCTGACCAAGATCGGGGCAAGCAGGGGTGAGAATTCTTTGTAGAATTAAGTCGTAAACCCATCCGGACCAGGAGATTTGCCAGACTGTAGTGATTTTATTACCTCTTGTATTTCTGAAACGGTGATGGGGGAACGAGATAGGCAGGCAAGACCTTGGGAAAAGGCAGCGTGTCAAAAGTCTGAAGTCCGTCTGACAAGGTGGCAGCAACTCAGATGTGTAAAGGTTAGTATAATAATCTGCAAAAATGTTATTAATTTATTTATTTTCAAAAACCAGGTCACCAGCAGGAGATATGTCTTTAGATATCAGTCTAGGGGCTCCAACTGACCAAGCTTGATGGGCGAGAAACTTCCCAGCTTTGTCACCTTGTTCGTAGGTTTAAAACTTCCAATGTCTGGGATCTGGTCGGCTAGTGGGGAGAGGCAGGTCAACAGATGTGGGTGCATGGTTCGAGGTGACAATAGGGTAACAATCTGGGAAATCAACGTATTATCTCCAAGAAATAAATCAATTCTAGAAAAGGTATGATGGACACCCGAAAAGAATGAGAAAATTTTATCTGAGGGATAATTCACTCTCCAGGGACCTGAAAGACCAAGTTGAAATGAAAAGTCCAAAATGCGATTAGTTGACTTGGAAAAGGATGAATGCTTAGAGAAAGATCTATCAAGGGAAGCATCCTGCACCAGGTTAAAGTCACCCCCAATAATGATATCGTGGGTATTTAACTACTGACTACTACAACTAATCGCATTAAATTTGGAAGGCTCAGGAAAAGTCCATCGAAAAAGTTTTGAACATCCCACGTAGGCACATTCACACATACAAATGTCACGGGAAGTCCCTGCAACGTTCCAAAACCCCCCACAAAACGGCCATTAGTGTCTAAAATGATATTTGTTGGGTTGAAGTTTGCCCTTACGAATAATGATGGCCGCCCCCCTTGCCTTAACTGAGTATTTAGAAAGGAAAAGATGACCCATCCAAGGCTTTTTAATGCAATTAATCTCTGAAGATTTAACATGTGTTTTCTGTAAAAAGATTACATCGGCTTAAAAGTGTTGTAAATGAGAAAATACCTTACCCAACTTGACAGCGTTATTTAAACCATTGGTGTTCCAGGAGACAAGGTGCAATCTGTTACTGGTAGTCATGGCTCTGTGCTGCAACTGATGATGCACTGATCACCTGAACAGTACTGTTCTTCATTGAGGAGTAAAACGAGTAAAGAGGCAAAAGAGCAAGAGGGACAAGGAAGACATAAAATAACATGACATAAACACAAAACGTACAAGATGTCTCACACATACCACACCTAAACTCCCCTTACCAATGGTCCACTAGGCTAAACGCCGAGGCTCTAAACGTAACGCCTTAAATGCCTAGTCAACCAACACATCTATATCAGAATAGTAAGGAGAAATATATATAAAGGAAGAAATGCCCCATCAAACTCCCCATTACTAGATATAAATCTTGATATACCAGTCATGGCTAAAATTAAGAAAGACAAACAAAGGTACAAAAGCAGAGCAAGAGAGGAGAGAAAAAAACAAACAACAAAAAAAGCACCAACAAGATTTAACTTTTAAGTGACAGTATATCAACGCAAACTGCAACAGCAGAAACCATCAACAGTCAGTAGCCACAGTCCAACCTGGTTTCTGTGTAATCTACACATTAAGATCCGAACCACTCGGCCGTGATGCCCTGAGAAGGTCTTCTGCTTCAGCAACAGAGTTCAGTCTCATTTTGACGCCACTTAATGATGAAGCAAAAAGTCTGGCGGGGAACCGCATTACCGGCGTGTGGCCTGCCTCGTGTAGTCACTTAAGCACCTCTCTGTATTTGGCACGCTGGTCGAGGACCTCTGGAGCATAGTCCTCGTAAATGGCAACATGGTGACCACGATATGTTAGGTTACCTCTTCTGGAGCGCACTTCATGAATGATGCTCTCCTTGACTTGGTAGTAGTGCAGCCTGATGATAACATGACGCCCAGAGGTATTTGGGTATTAACAACAGGAACAAGGCAGTAAATGGTTACTGGGAGAATTAGGTGAAATTTTAAAAAAGTGTGTCGGAGACTGAGCAAACACAACCTACTCACTCACCACCATCTTGAGTGCCCCCACGCTCTGTTTTTTAAGCCCAGAGTGTTACGATAGGGCATCCCAAAGATCTCGCAAGACCATTCCTGGTCTCGCTAAATCCCCAGGATCCCTATCGGGTTTTATAAGTCGGCGCCCATAATGCAGTATCCACAGACAGACAATGAATGGCAGTAACAAAAAAACATTTATTCAACATAAGGGGGACGCCAGGCATAACATAAATTAGTAATAGTCCCACGTGAGAGTCCAGAGGCGACCAAGGGATCGAAAGTCCAGAACTCTGGTGTGGGGGCGCCGGAAACCCACAAGACGACCAAGGTGCCGGGATCCACCCACAGCAATAGTCCCAAGGGTCCGCAGGACGAGTTGGGTGCAAAGGGTCCACAGGAGCTAGGGCGTCGGGGTCCATAGCCGGCGAGGGTGCCGAGGGTCCGCTGGGTGGCGCAGGCTCGAGGATCCGTGCATGGCTCAGGTGCCACGGGTCCATGTACTGCCATGGGTGCTGGGGGATTTGCATATATGACATGGAACCGGGGGGCCAACTCGAAAGCCTCTGAGTTGACGGACCACGTGACGGCGTAATGAAAACTAAAAAGTAAAAGCAAGAGAGCCTGAACAAAAAGAAAATAAAAGGATAAAAAGGGGGATTAAAGAAAAGACGGCTTAATGAAGCTGTGGATCCTTAGATGGCCTCTAACAGCCGAGGATCCCGGGACTGTCCTAGACGGCCGAAGATCCAATAACGGCCTCTAATGGCCACGGATCCGGGGATGGCCTCAAGCGACACTGGGAGGCCACTTCTCCAGCTGTGGATCCAGACGTGACCTTTATTTAGGCTCGGATCCGGGATCAGATGAGACTCAAAACGGCATCTAATAACCGCGAGTCAAGCGGCTGATAAAAGAAATACAAACGAAACTGAAAACCAAACACGCGCACACACACAGGGACATAAATAACACAACGCAAAACGTGTAACACGAGCCAGCGAACACAACTCGTGATAGCCGGACTAAATCATCAAAAGATTATTAACCAAAGTTAAAAACAGGTGCGTAAATTAAAAAGACAAACCAATCGAACTCCACAATAAATCAAAACAAGCGCCATTAGTGACGTAGAGAGAAAATGAAAACACAACACTAAGGGATCGGGGTAAAATAACACACTGCGGCGAACAACGCAAAAAGAACTCGCAACGCAAACCCTGACACAGAGTAAACTGGTGAAGAGCACACAGTGTAAAAAAAATCAAGATGAAAAGGACGCCACAGACTTTTATCAGCTACAAGTCCAAACGTCAGGTTCTTTTATAGTATGGAAATGTGTCAGTGCCTTTGGCAAAGGTTATTTGCCGTTCTGTGATGGCAGAATTAATTCAGAAATGTATGCTGAGATTTTAGAGCAACATTTATTTAAGATTACATCTTTTCTAGGGATGTTCAAACATTTATCAATAAGATAAACTTTTGACTTTTGTTAGCCGCCTCCTTTTATTTTCTTCCTGTTTTTTGTTAAATTCAGTTCATTTCAAATTTATTTATATAGCGCTTTTTACAATGGTGCGTTGTCTCAAAACAGCTTTACAATATTATATTATCTTAAAAGGCCAATCCCAAGTTGAGCAAGCCTAGGGCGACAGTGACAAAGAAAAAGTCCCTGAAAGTGGTAGGAAGAAACCTCGGGAGGACCAAGACTCAACAAAGGACCCATCCTCCATGGGTGGCCTAGATGTTAATTAAATAAATACTTAAAAGTATATTAAATCAATAACAAATAAGTAATACAATTTAAATTAGTAATAAAATAAATAAACTAAGCACAGTGGTGTGTCTGATCCACTCGTACCAGCACAACAGACGCTACAACACCACCACCACCACATCAGTGTCAGTGCAGAGAATGATCCAACACTGATCTGTGCTCGTCCTGTGGGGGTCCTGGCCATTCGAGAACAATGTAAAAAGGACAAACAAAGTAGGACTTTTTGTAGGAATTTACACTTCTGTAAGAATGCAGTCTTATATAAAGTTTGACATGGATTTTAAATGCGGGTGTTAAGACGAAACAGAAATCCCAAACGGTCAGACATGTTTTTAAATTATGAACTAATGTTTTCTAAGGTCTCCGTATTTAATTGGTATGTTAATTATTTATTTATTAAACCATTCTTTTAGCATAGCTGGATCGCCAGAAGGTCTAACTAATATGGAAAAGAGTTTGGGAAAGAAGATTTACCTGATTTATGAACCATCCTCACGTGCTGCTGCTGTTCAGTGGAGGCCAGTGGAAATGTCTCCCCTGGTCCCTTCTCCAATAAAGTCTGTCGAACTCTATCTCGGTAATTGAGTTCGGGCTGTAGCATCAAAGGGACCAAGCAGGGTGGTTTTCCTGCAGTTTGCTTTCCTGCCACCTCTGGTGTGATTGATTCAGCTTCCCAAGAATCAAGGAGAAATCAGATAGCTTAGTTTGGCTCATACACTTACCAGCTGGGAGTCCAAAGATCACCCAAATGTGCCTTCCGAAATAGCGATGGAAAACAGAATCTTATCTGTAGCAGCAATCTAAACTGCCATGCAGGGTAACTGCTGGGGGTGCCCATGTTTAGGGTAACTTCAAACAAAAAATGAGCACTGTGGAATCATTCATTACTTTCCTTCATTACTCATTAATGACCTTCATTACTCATTGATTGTGGTCTGATCTTCACCCAAATCATAATAATAGAGACATTCTACCTACAGTAATAAAACACATTGTACTTTTACCTTCTTATGGAGCACATTGATTAATAGTTCCAGTCAAAACTGGAAAAAGTATGGGAACCCCTGTGCTAATGCGTTCTCTACATTTTCCTTTATTTAGGGGTGTGCCATATATCATCTACCATTATATAATTGTTTGTTTTAATTGTGTGATTGAAGAATTCAGGTGTTCACTGTATCATGTAGCCAAGTAGGACAGACTACTGTGAATGCATACAGCGTGCTAGCACCAAAACAAACTGGTGTTCTACCTAAAAGTGCATGAACAAAGTTAAAAATGGGTGAACAATCTGCACGAGAAGACAAAACACAGACACCATCAGCCTTACGGTCTACGTTGTTCGAGGCGATATGGTTTGGAAAGACGGATGCTGTTGAAAAGACATTTATCTGCAAAGCATTTTGGAAATTGGTTTTCATTAAAGAAGCTTAGCATCTGAATTATTTGACCATCTGGGAACTAACCAGAAGATATTAGGACAACTGTCCACAACAGGCTCAAACCAGCCAAGGTTCCAGCATGAAACAAACTTAGCAAACCTTAGTGGAGCCATCCTGCAAAAAAGTGCCTTATGATAAGAAAAGTAATGGATGGCAAGATGTAACAAATGCTGTTATTGTAAGAGATATGGTACCAGTTCAGGCGGTTGAGATAAAACTTTTACATTATTTAATTTAATAGTTATTATTTACCTTATTTTACTTTTAATACAACTATTACTATTTCATCTAGGCCACTCAAGGAGGATGGGTCCCTTTTTGAGTTTTTGTCCTCCCAAAATTTCTTCCTTCTATATTCAGGGAGTTTTTCCTTTTCATTGTCTCCCTAGGCTTGCTCAATTTGGGATTGGCCTTTTAAGAGAATATAATATTGTAAACCTGCTTTGAGACAATCCTCCATTTTAAGAAGTGCTATAGAAATAAATTTGACTTTGACTTTTGAATACTGTAGAGCTAAACATATACACTGGCCACGTGTTGTCTGATTATTGTTATCAAAAAATACCATCAAATTTTAAGATATAATACACACCGTCCATACATACAGTCCTAGCTATTTTGGGTTAAAGGCCTTGCTTAGGGACAAAACAATGACCCACTGGCAGAGGTGGACTGGCAGATTCGACCACTGGACCTTTTGATTTGTATTTCAGTGCCTTAACCCCTAGAACACCACAGTCCCGTGTAATCTTGCAATACGGCAAAATTAATAAGAGAAACTGTGTCGCTGTGTCTTCTTGGTTATACACTGGCCTACTGATGTGAAGGTTCAGGGCTCAAGTCCCAACACCAACATTCTGCCACTGTATGGCCCTTAATCAAAGCTCTTAAACCTCAATTGATGGGACGGTACATTGTAAGGTTTTATTATTTGTAAGTCACTCTGTATGAACTGCTAAATGATGTAAACATAAATCACGAGACTGGAAATGGCATTTCTAAAAAACATATCTGTCCGTATTCTGAACCAAACAGGAATAACTTTAGACAGGGCCGGTTCTAGGGGGCGGCTGAGGGGGGCATTGCCCCCCCAGATTGTGTCTTTGCCCCCCCAAGCACAACGCAAGACCTTAATATATTTCTGG
>JAVSBV010057278.1:0-24016 GCA_033117975.1 Parotocinclus spilosoma
TATATATATACAATTAAAATAAATATATAAAAAAATATTATTTGCATTGAAAAATAATAATCTTTGTATCTTATATAAAAATTGAAACACTTTGAGCTTGTCAAAACTGCTATTCAACCAAATGCACTGGTTAAATGGTGCTAACCTGTTTACAAATACTGGGAGTCCCAGTAACCAAGATACTAATCCTGGTGTGGTGTAGATTCCTTAAACTTGCCTAGAATTCTTGTTTTTCCTGGATGATATGTGTGTCATGGACAGAGATATCATCTCCCTCTTTATCCTGGTGGTCATGTTAGCTGGACTACTGTACCCTCAATCATTTATCTTTTGAGAATATCTGTTACTGACGGCAGGAGGCTGAAAATGCCACCTCAGAAAGCAAAGAGAAACTGGTGGCCAGGTTCAGAGAAAGAATGGCTCTCTCTGTTGAACCTGCCAGATGCCTGACCGTTCTGTTAGCATGTGAGTATGAATGTGATCTGCTGTGTACAGCCACTCAGCTCTCTATGTGCAGAATTTTGATCAGCTCTGCAATTTCCATATTGCTTGGCTGCTCTGAATCATTGTAGCTGCAAGTTATGAGCTAACAGTGTACGCTTTAGATTGAATCAACTGACTAGACTCACATTTGATTTTCAAATTATTTGAGTTTCAAATGTATGCATGACTAAATATACAGCAAAAAAATAGGGGATATTTTATGATAAATGATGGACAGCAAAGTGACTCGATGGGTAGTACTGCTACCTCACAGTAAGAAGGTCCCAGGTTCAATCCCAGGGCGGAGCGGTCTGGGCCTTTTCTGTGTCCAGTCGCAAGTCCTCCCCGTGTCTGCGTAGGTTTACTATGGGTACTCCGGTTTTCTGTCATAGTCCAAAGACATGCGTGATAGGTTATTTAATCACTCTAAATTGGTATAGATTCGAGGGCATAATGGCCTGCCCGCCTAGACAGCGGAGTGGTGTTAAATAATGGCTAAAACACCACTGCAGTGGTGTGACCAGCGACGTCTACAAGGTGTCTGACAGACTGGTCAGTTAAGGTGATCAAGGTGATTGCAAAATGAAATATCCTCCTAATTTTTGTGAGCAGTGTAACTGCTGCATCTCCCGAAAAGACCATTCCTGATTAAGCCTCTTCAGACTGTAGAAGGCTCAACTTTGCATCCTGACGAAGCTGCCAGATGCTGCTATTAGTGTAATCAAATGGTTTCTTAAGACTATTGAACAGTATTTAGGAACTGCATGATATATCCTCTGCAATTCCAACCTTCCACCACATAACCAGTCTCAGGCATAATGAACGCACACACATGCAGACAGGTACACAGAGTCTGCTCATTCAGCACGCCTTATTCCCAGTTGGCGTGGTTTCATTATTTCTCTAATAGTGGGTACTTAATTCAGCTTCGCACGCCGGCTAGATTGAGATGTTCAGATTGAGTTGCTGCACGTGCAATTCTGAAAGGTGTTTCATATTGTTCCAGTTTCAAGAGCACTCTTTGAGAGCTAATGCTAAGCAGTGTGGCAGATTTGTGCCTGATGATTATGCATGTCGGTTCCGGTCGCTCTCGACCATTCCAGCTAGTCGCAGAGCACAGATGAGGCCCAGCTGGAGCCAAGAAAGAGGCGAACATGTCGCTATGGCAACTCGTGGCCATCATCCGGTTATACACAATTCATGCCGACCTTTTGCTCTTCAGTATCAGCCCTCCGGTGACCTTGTTGCTGATATTGCTTGGCCCCTGTGACCTGATGTTAGGTTCCGAGGCCTCTCACTGGTGGAGTTTCTTTTCTGGAACCATCAATAAACTCCCTCATACAGCTTTAATGACTGCCAGCATGCCTCATTGGCAGCGAACCCAGTGGGTGGGCACAGTGATCTGGTTTACCAACTCTGGTTTAAAGAAAGGCAGGGTATGACAGCGAGAGACAGTGACTAGAGAGACGTAAAACATAATGACACCCCCCCAACCATGAATTTGGAATGGGTGGGTATGAGGAAATGGAAATAAAAAAAAAAGTGCTTGTCCCTGAATGTCTGTGAATTACCCCCCGGGTTTGTGATATTCATCTTTTATGATAGTATCTTAATTAACAATGTGTGAGCTGATATTATGTGTTTGGGGGTTGAGTATCGTGTGCTTATTGAATTCCAGTTCTTATCAATTCCAAGCTTCGACTCTGAAATGGTGAAAACATGTGCCAGATGATTATCTTTATTTATTTTTTTCAACTTCACAAGAAGATTTTTTACGTTAAGCTTTTTTCGTCTCTTTTAATCCTGTTGTAAGTAAAAAGCTTGATGTCCTAAGGCAGTGACCAAGGAACACCAAACGTCTCTCAATTACTACTGGCCTTAAGTACTCTCTCTACTGCTGAAAGTGAGTCGTCAAAGATAGAAGAAAATAATAATTTTAGGATTAAATGGGAAGATAAAAGGTTATCGTAAGAATAACTACTTTTCCTTTGAACCAGTTGTTCATCTTTTCAGCAGTAGAAATTACTTATGATCGGTAGTAATGAAGAGAGGTTAAGTGTTCTTAGCTTATTGTTTTAAGACATTAAACCATTTTAAGCTTTGTTCACATTAAGCGCTAGACTAGAACGCAGCATTTGGGCTAACAGACTGCTGACAGGTAAAGTATATTGCTGAAGCCGAATATTATGCTGGTGCTTTAGATGGTGTTTCACGTTGGAGGTGCAGAAAGGAAACGCTTTCTTTACGGCAGGTCAAATTTCCACACATATTGCATTTAACCATTGTTTTTTCACAGCGTGGTGAAAACTTTTGTGCCCATAGAAATAAGGGGATATTTCTAAATAAATATGACCAACAACAAAAAAAGGAATTAGATTTTATAGTAAGATCATCAGCTATTGTGATTGATTAGCAAGTGACATATTCATGGGGTTAACAGAAGCATGTCGAACTGGAATAAGAGACATGATGAGATTGACTGTTCAGTAGGGTGTATGGTCACCCAAGACTGCCAAAACACACTGGAGCACTGCCACTCTTGCTCCATGCCAACTTCCAGCTCAAGACGTCATGTGGGAGGCACTGAACGATTTGGAAGACGTCTTCAGAATACATTTCAAGCATGTTCAATAGGATTCGGGTCTGGAGAACGTGAACTCTAGTCCATGCGTTTGATTCCTGCCTTCTGAAGCCTGATGTTAATGAGATGATACACGAGAGAGGACAGTTGATTATGAGTCCAATGATGATACTCATCAGCCCACCTTATATGGGTTCAATAGTGTTCAGGAGATAACAATGCATACCATTGGTTACCAAGCATGCAGTCTAACACAATGAGATAATATCAAAATAAAACCACATGATGGCAGGATGCAATGGTCCTGGCACATAGATGCCCCTTTAATACAGACATATTTTCCCCTAATCAAGTTTGTGTACTTAAAGCCTAAAATGCATTGGTAGGAACCAACAAGTGAAAAAGAAATTCAGTTTTTTTAAACGGGTACCTTTCCGTGTTTCGAAATGGCAACAACTAACGTATTTTACCATCTGTGAGCGAATCAATATTTGGAATATAAATATGACAGTAGTCAGTTGTCCACAACAGCATGACAGCCAAGGTACCAGCACGAAAACAAACTCATCAAACCTTACAGAAAAATTGCCTTATGACAAGAAAAGCAGCAGATGTCAAAGCATAACAAAAGCTTACAGTGCAAATGCTTACAACCAACAGTACATCACTAAAGCCTGTTCAAGTGGTTGAGAGAGATACTCAAGGAACTTTAGAATACCTGACCCAAGATATAAACTGCAAAGGTATCTTCTAATTATCGTAGTAAAACCTAAAAAATAACGAAATATCATTTTGCAGTATAGCAGACCCCTAATTTCTATGCAAACTTGCTTCTTATTTTCCAGTCTTAACTCTTTGTCTCTTCTTTATCTAGAATTTCTTTGAATTCTTCTTATTTGGTAAAACCCCAGATCATTATGTGCTCCCGATAACCTTGTTCCGTTTCCCTTGGCTGCTCATGCATACTTATTCTCTCAGGGTAATTCATAACCCCCAGTTTATAAGGCTTGGTTGTAATTTAGATCTTTTCAGGCATTAATATTTGTTCCCTGCAATGCTCGAGTCACTGTTCTAGCAGATTTCAAGTTCCATTACTGAATGAAAAGGGATACAATCTCTCATTCTAGCGCTCTGAATGTAAATCACTCCACATTCATGCATATTGTTACGTGATATTAGGCCCTTTTGGTGCACTGTAGTCAATCTTTATGAGGATGAGCATGGAATGTAATTTGTTTCTGATTCTTTCTTGACATTATCCCTGTTGGTATTTTCTTTAATGCTCTAGCCTAATCAGGCTGGGATGCGTTTAATTTTTCATTATTACTTGAGTGTTCCTTGGGGAGAGCATTTCCAGCAATCCACAGGGCACACTTGTGACTCAGATCACAATCCTATCCCTTATCCACCACCACACATGCTGCACCTTAGAGAGAAAGAGAGAGAGAGAGAGAGACAGTGAGAGAGGGGCATTTTGATACAGGCCGAGGGAGAGAGAAAGCTAGGTCCATTTAGAAAATTGGCTCTTTTTGTGTCATTACATTCCTATTGTGTCTACAGCCAAACCCTGGCCTCTGGGACTCTGCTATGATTGCTAGAGAACGCAAGACTGCTGAAATTTTAGGGTGAGAGAAGGCCGGATTGAGCATTAAACAAGGAGCATGGGCTAGAAGAAAAAACAACAAAAAAAATGCGGGTTTCTCTTTCACAGTGGCAAAGTTAAACTGCCTGTAAGATGTATTGTGCGGAAGTTGTATCGGGTGTCAGTTCTTTGTTTGGTGGCTCTCTCGACAAAAGTAATATCTTCGCTGTCAGGGGTGACGGCACCATTGATGTGCTTGAAGTGTGGTGACTGCTGTGGACAGACATTCGTAGCAGCTTCAGCAAGCAGGGCATGCACTACCTGCTCCATTGGTTGCATATACTATTATAAGAAAGCTTGAGGCAGCAAAGTTAGGCCAGTGCACAAAGACCCATGGGAATTTTCTTCTCTCAAAGAAAAGTGCCTCCCAGTGTGTAATGGTGCGCTACCTTTTAACACCGTGCAAACGTATGCGATGTTCACAGTGAGAATGTTTCGATTATAACACCTCAGGGGCGTTATGCAGAGTGTTTCAGCTCCAGCGTCATAAGGTTAATGTATCGCAGTCGATTGCTTTTAAGATTGCACAGGGTGAAATTAATAGAATTCTACTTAGTGGACATGGTATAGTTTGCATTTCACATTTTAACAGACGCTTTATCCAGAGCGACTCACAACAGATACAGTCTTACAATTCAACTAGTCATGCAACTGTGGCAGCTTGGCAGAGTTGGGATTTGAACCCTGAACTATCAGGTCCGGAGACGAGTACCTTAATTGCTAGGCTACCCAGATCTTGGTTTAAGAAAACATACTTCAATTACTCCGTCCTTTGTTTACTTGGTTTGTTTTTGCTTGTTAGTTTATGTATTTAACGCCACATCACATTCAATGGCTATTCACTACAGGAGCAAGGTTATAACAATACAAGTTCGTATTGTATTGGGGCCGTGTTAGCCTAGAGGTTAAGGTACTTGACTCTGGGACTCAGGGTTCAAATCCCAGCTCTGTCAACAAAACTGCCACAGTTGGGTCCTTAAGCAAGACCCCTAACCCACCATTGCTTGAATTGTAAGTTGCTCTGGACAAGGGTGTCTGCTATATGCTGTAAATGTAAATATTGGGACAATTTACAGCAACCAGGTAACCTAATGTATGTATTGGAATGCGGGAGTACATTGGAGTACTTGGAGTAAATAAACAGACACAGGAAGGACCTTTAATCTCCACATAGGCAAATTTTAGGACTGAACCAGAGACTGATCTCTGAAGCTGTGAGGCAACTTGTCAATGTAAGTTTACATTTATGCCAGGATGACCTAATAAAGTCATATAATCCAAGCAGTTGTGGGATGAGAGTCTTGGACCCATGGACCCAACAGTGGAAACTTGGCAGATCTGGGATTTGAATACTGGGAATTTTGTTCCATAGTTCAATACCTTAACCACGAATCTGCCATATCCCAGTATGGTGTTCCTAAAGGGGGATTAAGCCCTAAGAGAACACAGTCACAGGGTTATTGTCTTGGTACTTTACCATTTAATGTTTGACATATAGAACAAAGGATACTTCTCACAAAAATATTATTTATTTCATTTTGAAATATCCCCTAATGAAATATCCCAATTTTTTTGTGAGCAGTGTAGTTTTCTTACCTTTCTTTTTTCGCAACAAAAAAGAAGCTTGGAAATGAAAGCCTGACTGTGTTAAGCACTATTAATCCAGTAGCTGTAAGAGAGACCATTCTCAGGAAGTGGTGGAGGTTTAGGTTAAATAATTGGTTATTAGGAACCATTTGCTGCTTCTTGCTGCTTCCCTCTGTGTGTGTGTGTGGGCCAATGGAGACTAGAATAAAAAACGATTTTATTGATCATGCCAGGCCCCCTGGGTGCCTGTCAATCTCTAGAAATCCACTCTATATGAACCTGTAAAAATCTTCCCATCATCCATCTCTTTACCTCTCATTTGTCCTCCCTCTGGGCTTGGAGGAAATTGTTACATGGTAATGTAATGATCCTGCTCCCTAGACAAGCTCCTCTTCGTTTAGTTTGACTTTACCACCAGGATTTGTTTTATTTTTAGTGGTGTGGAAAAGTCAAAGTGAGAGGTCATTGGATACATGGTCCCCAGCATGAAAATGTTTAAAAAGGGTATATGCTAATTATGACGTGCATGTTTCATTTGTAATGTTAGTTAAGCGGAAATTGATGATGGATTGATAGGAATGGAAAATGTGTTTTTATACCTAGGTCAGAATTCTTGGTACTGTTAGACAAGTTTCTCTATTTTGTCCCTGATTTACTCACACTGTGCCCTTGCTGGAGGTTGCTAAATGGATATTGTATCTAGTTAGTTGGGGCTGTACTGGTGCATTTGTTCCATATACGGTGAAAACCTGTCAGGTAAATGAGGCACTTTTGAATCTTGGGTGGCTGCAGTGATGGTGATGGGAGGTTGCTGTGGCTGGAGGATGCTGTCTTATTTCGCCTGCTCATTCCACTCCTCACACTTCATCTTTCTCACCCCTTACTAAGAGACTCGGTTCTGTGTCTCCCCAATTGCTGACATCTAGTATTTATAATGAAGCCATTAATGGCAGCCTTACTCCCTGCCAAATCCTTATCCAGTAGGCACTTAAAAAAGTTAAATGCTTAAAGGAGGCAGTGAAAACTGAAGGGCGGTGTTGTATTGTTTTAACCCGTTCCCTTCGTGAGTCTGGCGCAATCCATTATACTTACCTATCATTTATTTTTCTGTTATCCGTGGTCATGTCAACAGCATACTTCAATCAGACTTCTTTCTTCGATCAGAGTAAGGCTTAGAGATCAGATTAAGAAATACAATGCAAAAAGCTGGATTTATCTCAATAATCAGATTCCTCTGCGCTTGCACACCCTTACTCAGACCCCACACCCTTGTTCAGCTGGAAGTCTGAAAAGTAGCCTGGAAGTGGCTATGCTTCTTCACAGCTTGTTCTAGTTACCTTTTCATCGTACACAATCTGGCAACCCAGCCGGAATTAAACGCAGCATCCTCGAAAAGACTACCGGACACTTTTGTGGAGACTCAAATGCAGTGTATGCTTTAGTAATGAAGAATTTCATTATTTAATTGTAAAAAGTTTACAACATATTCTATTGTGAGATTTTTGGCTGGCTGCAAAAGTGAAATCCGTTTACTGTTATATAAACTTGGAACTTTATTATAGGTTATTTGGCACCCAAAGTGCATGTAAACTTGCCTCAACTTACTGACAAAATTAGATTTTCTGCAGTTATTTGATTTATAGGTTACATGTAAGCTTGCTTGTTAGACACATTTTTCTTTCATATTTCCAAAAGCTGTTAGGATGTGCCCCGCTTCTTGTGTGTTTGCATCCCAGGAACTGCTGAGAAGTCATTAGAATTATTTTTTAGGTCCTACTTTAGGGTAGTGATTATTTTTAGTTATATGTGGTAAAGCTGGTGGTCATTGGTTACTTGCTTTCCTCAGGTCAGAATTCTTGGTTTACATGATTCTGTGTGTAGGGACTTTTTTAGGTCCTACTTCAGTTTATTGTCTTTTCTCTAATGCATAGAAACCGTGGGTTATCCAAGTATGCATCAATTGGTCCTGACATAAGAGGTATATAAATTGGTTAAACCATAAGTGGCTGTTGATTCTGGTCCAGCCACCTGCTCTGCTGGGGTCTGACACAAAGTCATTGTAATGCAGAACTGGTCAGTTTTACACCACACATTTATTGTAAATTAACAATATTTCCTTTCTACAGATCATACAAGGCTTAATACCATGTTCTTCTCATAAGAATTACATTCTTAAGGAATTCAGCCTTCTCTGGCAAAACACTACCAGAAAAGTTGTATCTAGAAGAGGCACACATGTGCTCATACCTGTTCACATGTGAAAGCCCCCTCTCTGTAATAAGGAGTGCCATATTAAATTTCAGAATGTGATCATAGCCCTTGCAGCTGTGCATGTAACGGCAACCATCTGTGGATCATCTAAACTTAATTTAATCAAGAATGAATTTACACACCAGTGAGGAAGACTGGACAGCAGTCAGAACGAGATCTTAGATCAGCCATGTAAAAATAGCATTAGATCATTTAGGTTTCTTAACAACAAAGTAACAAGGATCCTATTCAGGCACATCAGAAACATTTAAGCAATTGAGAAATCGTGACATGCTGAGACAAAAGTTTTACTAAGCAAGCCTATTTCTTAGTAAGTAGGTTTAGATGCAGAAGGGTAATTGTTTCCGGATTTTAAACAAATTTCTACTGAAGTCTCATTTCCATTGGATCAAGGTAACGGAAATATGCCAAATTGCAAAACGAATCTGCTCATGTGGTTCTTTACCCAAGGTTACAGAAGTATTACTCTGCCAGCAGAAATGCTAATGAGTCACAGAACAATAAAGAAAATTACAGAGCAGAAAGGGCTCTATTTTTATGGTGATTACTTTAGTTCGTTAGTGCCTAAAATGTGATCTTCCCTGTAGAGATATGAAAATATTAGTGTCTTAAAGCGTACATTCGCCGCTCACCATGTGTTTAGTAATATGTAGCTTCTGCACACCATACTGCATTCAGTTATACTTCTCCCTCTGTGGATTTGACTGATGGATTGCACAGATTGCTTTGATTCCTGCAAAATAACCCAATCATAAGCTTTAGTCACATTTTGTGGTCATTAAATAAAAAAGAGAGAAGATGAAAAAAAATTACAAGTCAGTGTTTGACAGCACCTAAAATGAGCTCCCTCATTCTGAAATACTGGCTTGCTTTTAATGGCCTTTATTTTGTGCTTGCTTGCTCTTTGCTTGGGAAGTGTTGGGGGAGCAGCTCACATTTTATAGTTACAACCAGCTGTATACTTTCTCCTTTGCTCCTGCTTTCTGTATATCTAGGCTGACTGTGAGAGGAGCGTAAGAGAACAAAGAAAGAAAATGAAGTGATTTGTGGAGGTATCGATTGGTGGCAGGGATATTGATCAGGCTGCTGAGGGAGATGAAAGAAGGGAGCCAAACCCTTTGTCTGGTAGAGGTGGTTGCCAGTTGGCCCAGCTGTTGTGGGTTTGCATCTGTCATGAGTATCTTGGTGGCGCCACCCATTTCTTTGACAGGTGTGATGTAGGGGTGACACATATCGTCTACGATAATATCTTAATTGCCGTTTTAACAGCGTGTGGGCTGACAGTATTAAGTATGTCACTCACTTTTGCGGTCAAAAAACATGTTGAGTTCACATATTCAAATTGCAAGATTACAAGATTTAGAGTGTCTCGTGTAATACGTCATCACATAGTTGTGTTTTGATGCGCTTCCTATTGATTTTGGCGGAAGATGGATTGTGCGAGGTGCCCAAAGAAACAGAACCAGAAAATGGCTAAATGCAATATGCGTGGAAAGTTGATCTGTTGTAAAGGAGGTTGTGTCTGCAACATGGTAAAACTGCTAAGGCACCAGCATGATATTCAGCTTTAGCAGTAACATGGTCTCTTAGCCCAAATGTTGAATTAGCCAGATTCACAGACAGCACTATCAGCTCCAATTCATGTATCCTACAGTAGAAAAATGTATTCAATTCAATTCAATTCAATTCAATTACATTTTATTTGTATAGCGCTTTTTACAACAGACATTGTCACAAAGCAGCTTTACATTGATGTATGAACAAGACAAATAAAAATATAAACAACACAACAACTATGGGATATTTCATTTTGAAATTAAAAATATTGTGAGCAGTACATACTGTATTTGTACATACACATTTGGAATTCAAACATCAGGAGTAAGCTGACCATGACAGCTTCAAGGCAAAAAAAAAAAAAAAACACACAGCCAACCTTGGTGGAATCATTCTGAAAGAAAAGCAAGCAATGGCAAGACTTACATTAAACAGCTGAGAGATTTTACGTTTACGTACTTTAAAAGAGTAATAGAATTATTATTATCAACAAAATCACAGAGAATATTGGGATTTTTTTTTTTATATAACGCACCGCTAGTGTGACACCAAGAAACCTTTCACAGGAGGTGTTTTTCCCTGCTTCGTCTTTAATACTTTCCAATTTCTTTCAAATTTACTATTTAAATTAAATTTAAATCATGTGAATAAGAAGTGAATTTAAGTGGGTTTACATTGATTTAGATTTATGATGTGAATTAAAGATTTTAATGTAAGCTTTTGCCACCCAGCAATTAAGCCATCAGATGTATAATACTAACCTTAATGGTGACAGAATGATTACAAATTATGATGATACATTTGATATTGATGATGCTAGTGCTACTGAAAAACTGTGCAGACCATTGGCGTAATATATAATAACTGCTGGCATGTCATTTAGCATATTTGTGGATGGGGAGCTCTAACAGTATTACTGAGCATTCAGCATATGGAGCCATCTGGTCATGGCTTGGTTTCTGTCCAAGAGAACCCAGATCGGGACTATTCCAAATCCGTGCAGTCCCGTCCCCTTTTCACGATAAGCTGTTCTTATTAGGAGTATTGCTTTCCATATGCTGACATTTAAGAGGAGCCTTGGGATATCTGTTGGTTTTCTATCCCGATATGTTTCACGCTCTGTCTTATATAAACTATGCAGAAAAAAATTGAAAAAGGTCCCAAGGACTGATAAGACTTAGAGCATGGTAGGAAGTGATGGAGGGTGTGAAAATGAAAAGATGAGAAAGTCTGAACAGCAGCCTGTGATGATGAGGAAGGACCACGGAGCAGAAAACCGAGAGGAAGTGAGCTCAGCATGAGGTGGGGGTGGCAAATGCGTGTGTAGAAGGAAAGACCATGAAAGCTCACTCAGACTCGGAGACATCAGCAAGTGAGCGAAAAGCAAGACTCTCTCTGGATGCCTTGAATAATTGAATCTTGCATGGCGACGCTGCCATGCGCCGGCGATTTATTCATGCATATTTCAGGAAGTTGTAAGCTTTTCATTGCTTGGCTGCTTTCCTTTGTGCTGGAGATGAAGTGTGACAGAAATGGGCCTGATACCAGATCTTTGAAATCATTAATATTGCAAGCCTGGACAGTGCAAACCTTCCATTCTTTTTAGCCATCCATGAGGAAAACACCACCTTATTCTTCTTTCTTTCCATGACACAGACCTCTCTTCAAAGGAATCATGATCTCACTTAATGCTCTCACATGTGTTGCTTTGATAGACTAAAATTTTTATCAGTTACCACCATACTTCATTGGCCAAAGTTTTCCAAAGTTATCATTGACCACTGGATAATGTTGTTGGATGGTTCAGAGGCTGAGCCATTGCTCTCATCCAATACTCTTACAGATATTTTTGGTGGTTGGAGGCTCTTTTCATTGGAACCATGGCCAGGGTTATGTGCAAGTTTTTTTGTTTGTTTGTTTTTTTGCTGCAGAAGCTCAGTACCGGTAAGTAAGTCGTCGAGCATCTCCTAGGAAAGGCCAGGGTGTAGAGCAGAAAACGAAAAATGAAGAGGTGTATTGATACAGCTAAAAGCACTTTGATCTGCCACCTCTAATTTTCCAGGGTTTGATTCCAATCCTGGGCTCCACTTGTGTGGACTTGTGAATGTTCTCCCTGTGCTCTCCGGGTGCTTCCCCAATGCGTGTATGTGTATCTGCCCTACGATGGATTGGCACCGGCTCTCACACGACCCTGGCTAGGATAAGCAGATAAGATAATAAATTAATACATTTAATCATGTTCTGTGTCAGTGGGCTCATAGCGGTCAGTGATTGACTAGTTTTGTTCTATAGTACATTCTGCAGGTCTATATGTGATGGTAGAAAAGGCTAGGAAAAATGATCTGCTACATGACAGACAAATATGAGTGACCTTTAAGTCAAGTCAGGTCAGGTTTATTTATACTTTTTACAGTGGAGCACTGTCCCAGAGCAGCTTTACAACATTATATTATCGTATGAGGCTAATCTCAAATTGAGCAAGACTAGGCAAACACTGGCAAGGAAAACCACCCCACGTGTTGTAAAGAAGAAACCTTATGAGGACTTAGGTGTTGGTTGTAAGAATTAAACACACACAATTTAACACAATGTTTGGATTTACTGAATATATCTATTACATCCTACCAAGCTTCAGAATGTGGAATGAAATGTGATTAAAGTGACCTATTGTCTGGTAGGGAATGTGGCACGGTCTGAGTATTTTCATAACTGCTGATTTACTGGGATTATCACGTACAGCCATTTATAGGGAAAAATAGAAGCTATCCAGTGAGTGGCAGTACTCTGGGTGAAAATGCCTTGTTGATTTCAGAGGTTAGAGCACTGGCCAGTTCTGCAGAAGAGCTCTGAATCCACAACACATCGAACTTTGAAGCAGATGGTCTACAGCATTGCAAAGTTAGTCTGTGTCTTCCTAACTGCCATATCCTGAAAAGGGTCTTTTGTCAGAAGACCATTTTCACAATGACAAGTTCATTCATTCATTATCTTCTGCTTAATCCACACGGGGTCGCGGACCAGCCGGTGCCCACCCGGCAACTCTGGGCGCAAGGGCAGGAACAATCCTAGATGGAGTGCCAATCCATCGTAGGGCACACAAACACACAGTCATGCACATAGACACACACTAAGGTCCACTTTAGAGACACCAATTAACCTAACACAAATGTCTTTGGATTGTGAGAGGAAACCAGAGTACCTGGAGTAAACCCACACAGACACTGGGAGGACATGCAGACTCCACACAGAAAAGACCCTGACCGCTCCACCCTGGGATTGAACCCAGGACCTTCTTGCTGTGAGTCAGCAGTGCTAGTTACTGAGCCACCGTGCTGCAAATTCTTATAATATTTATTTAATTATTAATAATTATTGACATTATTATAATAAATTATTATAATAAAATATGGGTATATGCGTAGCCAAGCATACTTTGGCGGCCATCAGTGTAACTGGGCAGGCCATCCACGAACAGTCTATGCAGGGGCAACACTGCTCTGACACTGAATGCCAAGTCATTCAGAGTGTTGTGCCAATATTTCTTTATTGCAGTGAACTCAAATTTGAACACCATACTATTATACCACTTAACAACCCTAATAATTCATTTCAGCTAATGACCTGCTCGCTATAATGCTCCTGATTTGAGCTACTTGAAAAGAAATTTGGCTGTCAGTATCACTGACAGTATTACAATCATTAATCAATTAATTGCCAGGTGTTTCTAGACTAGTTTTTGTACTGAGGCACACACAGAATTTAGGGGGGGTACATCTGTACATTGCCACAGATACGGCCAGACTTTTTTAATTGCTTGTTCCTCGGATGTCCCTACTTAATCTACTGAGGAGGGAGGAAAAAAATTAAAATACATCTTTATTTTTTTTAGCACTTTTCAATTTCTCAAGGACTATGTGGAATCAATACAAGGAAGGAGGAAGAAATAAAAATATTTTTTTTAATATTAAAATAAAATTTATTTTACCTTCAATTAAATTAAAGTGAATCTGGGAAAAAAAATTTAATGAACAGAAGAAAGCAGTCGGCTCTCAACCGCAGGGCGGAAAAAGCGGAATTATTTTAATTCTTATTTTGAATTTTAACCATTTGTGCTGCGGCGGAATTTGTATTCTTCAAATATAATCGTCGGCGAATTTATTGTAATAAGTAATAATAAACAAGTTAGCACTTTTTATTAATTGCATCAGCTAAACATGGAGTGTTATGGGTGTAGTACGTTTGAATGGTCTGTCCTGTAGTTCTGCTCAACAATCCAGGATCTACAGTGATGGTACTGAAGCACAGCAAGCATGCCCCAGTAAAGTGGGTCTGATGACACCACTAATGCATTGATTTAAAAAAGTCACAATATCAAATTACCATTGCAGCCCAACATCTGCAAGCACACCAGCTTTCAGTAATGGATCTGTGCATTTATAACTGTTCAAGAAATGTCAGTGTATTTTATCAATAGCCACTTATATTCAGTAATGCCATTAGAGCTGATTTTTTATAATTGGTGGTGATGAATCAGTGGCAGTATGCTCCTGGGTCCACTTACATTAGTTGTGCCTGAGACATGAGCCATTGCTTTGGCTTTGTCTTCCAAATTAGATTTATGAAAGACTTCCAAGCAGAATTCCTCTCACGAGACAGCATTCACTCACTGACAAAAAGCCCTCGTAATATATTTATAACTCACTTACTTACAACTGGCCTTTTGTGGACATGGAACCAACTTGAAAATTAGTGTCTGTTCGTGCAGTTAAGTGCAACCCCTAGTGGCTTGAGCAATTTGCTCCCCAAACTGTGCTTGTGATAGGTGCAGATCGCCAAACCCACAACCATTTTTTTTTCCCCTGTCGACTCGCAGGCTGTTGTCATGGCAACGCAGTTCCCCACGACCAAGTGCTCTGGCACCACATGCTTGGAAAATGAGTGTGAAGCACGGAATACATAGGGGTGAGATCATTGCCAGGATGGAATAGCAACGGTCAGGTTCTTCTGCATATTTTCACATTGCACAGGGAGGATGAAATCCATTGTTCCTCCTACAGGCCAACCCCACAGGAATGTGCATTGTTTTATTAACGATATCTGGAACAACACACACTTGAAAGCATGCGAAAAGAATTGTAACAAAATCCAAAATGTCAGCATGACAATAATAATTCGAATTAGTTATAGACGCCAGATAGATCAAGTTAACTCGTGTCAAAAGCATACGATTGATTTACGAATTGTATTTAAATGGTAGGCCATACTTGCGAATGCGTGAACTAGGGCTTCACACATGGGAGTTGCTTTCCAGTCGAAGCTTTTTTTTCCACGTACGCTGGCTTTTCATTTATTTATATTTTTCCCTCTGTTGCACTTAAAGAGGACTGGGACGGTTTCGGGAGAGGTGTTTTCAAAAGCCCTCCACAGCCATTACCCCGCTTAACATGCAGCGGTGCCATCCAGTGGTATTATGCGTTCTGCATTGCTTGAGCTTGAATATGCACTGTGGTTATTCCCGTCTACTGTTTGCCCTCCATCTTGTTTGTCTGTCTCTATTTCACTCTCTGTCTCTCTTTTCTCTAGCTCTCCGTTTTGTTGATATGAACACAGCAACATCTGTTCGTATAACTAGCTTAGTAGCAAGAGTAAGCAACAGAGAAATTTGAAGGAGCTATTGTTAATTGGCAAACTGGTTTTTTACTTTTAACATCTGACCTTTAATGTCTGTTTAACATCCGCATTTACTGAGCCAGGACATTGACCGAAATGCCAGACGTTACCATATACAATAGCTGAAGGTTCAGTTACTTAAGTACTGTCGTTTTTATACTCTACTTTTAAAGTTTTTAAGGTCTCTCATTTTAACAATAATATTAAAACACATGAGAAAATGTTGGACAGTAAAGTACTGCACACAGGCAGTACAGTAATTCCTATCTTTGTATCGTTTACCAAACCTAAAACACTTATTGTTCAGAGTACATTACAGTATCTGACTGCAAACACACATTGAGCATAGTAAACAAACACTTTTTATATATAGTGCCATTCTTTATTCAATTTGTATAACACTTACCCACAGAGAATGCATATAAATGGTGCTACACCTGAATATAAAAGATATTTTCATAAGAAAACTGTGTGCAAACGATAAGCAAATGCCTCAAAGACACTGCTGAAAACATGAGTTGAACATTACTATCTACACAGCATCCTTAATGCCACCGCCTTCAAAGCCTAAACCTTTATATACGTTAAACCTTTTTTAGTTTATGGAAATTCATAGTAATTATAAACAACACAGTTATTTACATTTACATTTATGGCATCTAGCAAACCCCCTTAAACAGAACGACATATAATTTATACAGTCTTACAATTCAGCCTGGCAGCTTGGCAGAGGTGGGATTTGAACCCTGGACCATCAGGTCCAGATTTTAGTACCTTAACTGCTAGGCTACCAAAGTCCAGTTATGCAGATAACTAAGCCATTAACAAAGGAATCTTTTATAGATATTATTTATAACATGATAATTAGAGCTCAGTACAGTGCTGAATACTGTAACATCATACATCAGGCAGTGCTGTACAGTGTTCGCATTTAAAAAGCAGATTTTTATTTCCTCGTATTATTTATTTGTATATTTAATACCTCTATTGTGGAAGCAAACAGGCGTTGATCAGATGGACATTAAATAGTGCTTACTTGTGCCTAAGTATAGATTTTCCAAATAACAAGGTGTGTGAAACTGTCCGCACAATGCATTTAAGACAGACTAATAACTGCTTAATTTAGTTTAGTGTTATACAAGTAAAAAGACAATTGCATTAAAAATAGCATTATGAATCAACTCATAAAAATGGCCTTTAATCATAACAATAGATAAATAATGTTGTAGCTTCATACATTTTCAGCTGCGTGATCATCTTACAGATTTATTTGGAACTATAGATGCTTTTCAAAAGAAGAACAGACTTTAATTAATAGGAACTCTTGACTTGGAGATTTAATAAACAGTTTATTAGTAAAGGACAGTTATTTTTGTTCTGCAAGCCTACAATTCACAAGAAATATGAATAAATTGAAATAAATTAAAATGTTATATTGTCTTAAAATAGAAGAAAATAAGTCATCTGATACCAATATATTTTATTCACAAAACACAAACGCAGGATAATAGAAGAGCAAATTATAATTCTAATAGAAATCTGTTCATCAACTGTGCGTGAAAGATAAGAGGAGTCATTGTAGTGCCAGTGGTTGTTGCGTAGCTACATACAGTGGCAGCCAGATCTCTCAGATCACTAGTGAAAATGCCTCTGTTGTAAGATTTTCATTATAAATCTAATGCTCAAAACACACCTACCCGAAGACCAAAGAATATCAAGGAATCTTAGGCCACCATTAGATTAGATAGACCATTGGTGTAATGAAACTATGGGGAATTTGTATGCAGTATTAATAAACACGAGGAAAAACGGCTTATATATGTAGTGTGACCTCACTTATAATATTTGAGCAATAGCAGCATCTTGTAGCTTAATTAGGATGCCAAATATACTGTTTACAATAATCAGGGAATATTTCATTAGAATTTTTGTGAGCAGTATACTTTCCAGTTTAATATTAATTAGTTAGAACAAACATCTATCAAGACTAATACTGATACATTGTTAATTAACGTTTTGCTTTCACCACAGTTTACCTAGCCATGTTTTACAAACGAAACTCATAAACCCAACACAGTGCTGACACACACAGTAAAATAAGGTATATTTTTTGTCTTTGGATTTTTATATAATCAGTGTAGCTTGCGGTTCCAAACTCTACATTCAACAGAGTAAAACATCCTACTGTGTGAAATAGCACCATAAACAATCCGAAAATAAATAAAAGTGTTTCTATTCATCTGTGCTGCACCTGTGACATTGAAAGAAACATTTGTTCTGTTTTATTTTTTGCACTGCACAAATAAAGCACAAACAAACCCGGCTGTTTTGTCGCATTCAGAAAATTGATGGGGTGCTGAGTGGCATTACATGTCAGACAACGTTATTGGCAACATCAGCAACCTGTATTTCTGTTGTCACACCCCTTTAAAATTATTTTTTTATTATTTATTTTTGTCACTAGTCGACTGAACACTACTGTGTAATCATTTGCGGGTCAGCTAAAACGAGGTAACTGTCTGAGACCATTTGTTTGTCAGAATCCTCTGGTAGAAGATAAATACATAAGCAAAAAGAACACTGCCAGAAGATCTAATGATGACCAGCCATCCATCCATCCATTATCTTCTGCTTAATCACACAGGGTCGCGGGCCAGCCAGTGCCCACCCGGCAACTCTGGGTGCAACGGCAATGATGACCATATTCATGTATTGTTTCTTGGCAGAGTTTTTATGGAGTCTGTGGCAAAACAAACTTATGTCATTGTCCATGTAGGTTTGTCACAGTTCCAGTTAATTGGACCTTTTTTTCATTATTGCCCTAACTGTAGATTTTCAGATTATAGCCATTATCTGACTTATGAATGTTTCATATTTGAAAAAGAATGAACTTGGAAAAAGTCAAATATACATGAAAAAATGCATGAGTTACGTTTCTATACAATAGGGATACATATTGTAGGGGAGGTCGCAATTCTGGCATGTGGTTTTATTAAAATAATTTAATTTTGATTATAGATTTTTTTTCTCAGACTAAATTATTCTAATTAACCAAACTTTTAATTTCTTATAACCATTGTAACTTGTCTCTGCCAGTAAAGTCTGTATTTTTGGAGGGCACTGTATACGCGATGCCTGATATCATGTAAAACAATACATTATCAAATAAAAATCATTCTGGTACTGCCTATGTGTTATCAACAAATTAAATGAGCATTTGCACTCTTTTTTTTGATTCAACAATGTATGCATGTTTTGTTTGTATAGGTTTGGTGAATGCGTCCAATCAGGGTTTGTAAAGACACTATCTGTTTTTTGGAGAAAAGTATTCACTTGCCTGAGAGGATTTTCTGGTGTAGCACCTTGTGAGTGCAAGACCCTTTTCAGCTCGAACCAGAAGAGCTGTACATTGTATACTCGAGTGTGTAGCCATGCATCCCCGGGCTGTTGATTTCAGCCTGTGTTACACCGGTGCATTTCAAACTGCCTCTCGGGTGACAGGCCTTGTGTTCAAAACAGCGATGGGCACCTAGGCATGTCAGACAGACAGCACCATGTTCTGCCATGCAAGAGTTGGCTTTGTGTACTTCTCTCTCACTATTTCTTCTCTCTATTTTTTCTATCTAGATATTTCTTCTCTATATATGTATTTCTCTCTCTCGCTCTCTCTCTCTCTTTCTCCCTCTCTCTCTCTCTCTCTCTCGCTCTCTCTCGCTCACACACACACACACACACACACACACACACACACACACACACACACACACACGTCCAGCTGTCTTGACTTTGTAAAGGCACTGTGCTATTCTCTCTGTAACATTGCCTGGTCGATGTAGGTGACACATGTCAATCAATCTATGGTGCTACATTCATGGAACACCTTCCCTGAAAAAAGGGAGAAAAGATAACACAGACATGAACAGTTACTTGTCAACGGTGGACGTGACCATGAGGGTATGGACTGGGGCACTGTGTGTGTGTGTGGGTGTATGTGTGTGTGTGTGTGTGTGTGTGTGTGCCTTGTCTTGCTATACTTGTAAGGACCACAATGATTACAATGATTGGAGACTTCACTTCTTTTTTTTTTATAATATTAAAAACTTTAAGTTTTTAAATTAGAAATACTTTTATTTTAAAAACGAAAAGAGACAAAAGATTAGCTTTAGGTTTCTGAGGTTCTGTGTAGGTGTAATATTAATTGGCTACAGTCATGCTTGATTGTCATTCATGTGAATGAAAACTCCTTACAAGTTTGTGGTTGAAATGCTTGATATCCGTGATTAGTCGGTTTTCAATCCCTTCCAGAATCTAGCTTTTTTAAGAACCGCTGATAAGAGGTAGAGAATAGACAATCTAGGCCTAGTTACAGAAATACAAGGGGAAAAAAAGATTACCTGTGGGGTCTCTTGCTTCTAGATTCTTTTCTTATTTATTTTAAAAGTTGTTTGTCATTGGCTTCTTGTGTTGGACTTATATGGTAAGGAAAGCACAAACATTAATACCAGTATGTGCCGTGTCAAGCATCAGCTGCAGCCAAAGCTTAATGGAGGATGAATAATGGTCTGAGGCTGTGTTTCATGTCTTAAGCTAAGCCTGTTAGTTACGGTGAAGGAAAAAAGAGTGACATTCTAGAGAACTTTTTGTGAAAGGCACCTTCTTGGTTCAGCATGACAGTCCCCCATACAAAAGCAGGCCCATAAAGAAATGGTTTGTTGAGTCTGGCTTGAAAGATTAGTCTTAATAGAACCCTGACCTTAACTATCAGTTTTAAGATGAGCCAGGCCTTATCATCCCAAACCCCATCTCACTAACTGCTCCTGTGGATGAATGGAAGTCATTCCCTGAAGTCATCCTGAGAAATTTAGTAGACAGCCTTCTAGAAGTGCCGTGGTAGTTAGAGCAGACTAAAAACTCCATGTTAAAGAGATGTCCAAAAAGCAAGTAGAGGAGAGGTTTGTGTCCCCACAATATACATTTTATTTACTTATCATACTGTACATTATATACCTATATCTCTTCAAGATTCAAAGCTGTGTTAATTGATTGTTAAATAGAAAGTTCATACAGAATTAAACAAAAAAGCAGACACAGATGTCATCACAGCAAACTCAACCAACAGTTAGACCAGTTTAAAGCTGAACGTTAATGAGGTGCAATGACCCATCCAAATGAAGGAAAAGTGGAAATGATGTGCAATGACCCACTTATAAAAAGGGAGAATGAGGGCGATTTAATGCGCAATGAACCAACTTTTGATAAGCTTGCTAACGTATTGCAATGTCTAAGTCCATTTTAAACATTCAGTGAATACAATTTTTAAACAATGTTTAATTGATCATCATGATTCATGATTAGCGCATGACATGTAATGTTAAAGACATGCTTAATTTGACAGATGATGTTTCCAGTTATTTTTGGGACTGGCCCATTTTTGTCAGAATTACCTCCTGTCACCCTTTAGTGACTGATGATGTTGTCTGTATGAACACAGGCGTATCTTGTATATGTTATTACCAATAAAGTGATTTTATTAAATATTGTTCAAACATTTTAGTGCCTATATATTTAAATGAACTCACACAGATTGAATGAAAGTTCAGAAAAAAAGTGTTTCTTTTAGAGATTTAATGTGTCTAGTAATTATTCTTAATTAGTAAGAATTGGTTCAGGTGAGTGATCTGTGTTGAAAAATGTATCACATCCTGAAATCGAATCACTATAATATATGTAGATATGTTGATTTCTGTTTTCAAATTATTTTTTCTTGAGCTGTAAATCAAAGAGCTTTGTGGTGAAGCCTGAAGTTGGTGCCGGAATATGAAAAAAATACAAGGAAAGTCACTACAGTAACCATATACACTTCAACTTAAGCTGCCAACATCATGAACTAATACCTACAAGTCTACTCCTTAGAGCATACTTTAAAGGCCATAGAGTCACTGCCGTTTTGCAAAGGGCACACATACTGCTGTAAAATGAAAGGATTCAATAAGTCAATTTACCCTTAAGGCATTGGCAGTAAAGTACCAACCGTTACATCAAAGGCTGGCTTTGAAATAGCCAAAGAAATGTGTCAAAAAGTAACTTCCACATGTAAGGATGGTAGGCTGAGGCAAATTTAAAAAGTTCACTTCTTTGACTTCACTGCGTGTTTCTGTTGGGTTGAACACTTTGGACAGGAAAAAGAAAGACCAGTTGGGTGTCTATAATTACCACTGACAAATGCCTGATAGGGAACTCACCAAGCCAGAAATGGATATTTTAGCCAAAGTACTGACCTTTGCTGTAACACCTGATTATATTATAGCAGTGGACTTGAATATTGCTTCAGAAGCAGCCATTTGAAACAATGAGATTTTTGAAGATGAGACCAAACAGCGTAGATTTAGGTTTCTATTCTTTTATTAAATGTCAATGATTTATCAACCCCTAACCTTAGCGAACAAGAGAGAAAATCCTTAATCACAGTGAGTAAGGACAGTAACATTGCACTCCTACCAGCTGATAAAAAAGATGCACAATAGTGGTAAATTCTGATGGTGTACACATGAAAGTTGTGATAGCACTAGTATACAGAAAAGAATTACAGAAAAGAATTATTTTCAAAACAACAAGTGATAAATTGCTATCTATAGTATATTACTATAGTAGATCTATAGTATATTACTGCATTTTCCCTGGAAAAACAATATCCTGTATGCATGGATGAACAAAAATAGATGGTGTCCCAGTGTCCCACTAAGATCTACAGTAGTATGAGCTTGGTTATGTACAGTGTTGCAAAATACAGGGTGAGAGAAAAGTCACAGGACACATTACATGCTGCATCATGGACTTTTCGAGATGGGTATCTTTTTGTGGTTTTCTTGTCACTAGCAGTCTTCGGACAAGCACTGCATGGCTTTGCATGCATCCCCAGTTTCGTTTTCTCAGACTTTGGCTATGAGGGATGCAACAGTGCTGTTTGAAATTGCTGTTCTTTTTGCGTTGTTAAAGTCTGTGACTATGATACAACAGCCTCGGGCATCAGAATCATCAATTCCAGCGTCAATTCAGTTAGCTGTGACAAACAACAAAAAGTTTTTACATTTATGTGTTAATACATTTTTGAACCACAAAAGATATTGTATATCAGATGTGGAATTGTTTTCAGAGATAATTCTGGTCTTCTTTGATATGCTACATGACCACCTTCCCGTTTAGGAAAAAAACTTGCCCTTGATCCAATATGTCAGCTTTCAAGATGGCAGCCATGTTCCGGACATAGTCTAAAAGATAGGCCCCCTCACCCATTACGTTTACAGCATTGAGCAGACGCCCTTATTCAGAGCGACTTAATACTTACACAATCTTACAGTTTAAGCAATTGTGGGTTAAGGCCCTTGCTTAAGGACTGAACTGTGGCAGCTTGGCAGAGGTGGGATTTTTGGATTCCAATAGCTTTACCGCTAGGCTACCCATTATTTGCCAGGGTGTTCAAAGATGTAATTTTCCCTTTTGTTTCTTAAATAAAAGGTTGGCTTGTAACTTTTGACTCACCCTGTACTTGGCTTCTGTTCCTATTAGGGGGTAATATTGAACATCATATTAACCACCAATGGCTTTATAGATCAAATCCAAGGACACTCCCTGAGATCGGATGAGACAATGGGGCCATTTGACATTACATTATGTTTCAACATCACTGACGGTCAAAATTATGAGAGAGTTAAAATGCCACTTTAATTGATAGAAGACACTTATTCTCAACCAGGTGTGCTCATTGCAGTAACTGCATTTGAATATCGCATGGAATATAGCGATGTGTTTTTGACAGAAACATGGCTGTCCAATAGGTTCTCTAGTGTCACTCATTATTTCCAACTTATCTTTGGAAGAGAGAATGTTGCTGAGTATCTGCAACACATGGGTGAAAATTAAGAGTCATGTAATAGTTCCTTTTACAGATTACATCTGTTCAGTGTAAGGTTGGGTGATATTGAATTTTTGCATACCGTCATACTGTCTCCGGAATATGGTACACGGTATTATCGTGGGGGGATGGGGGGCGAGAAGGAGCAGGTCGAAATTTTGATGCTGTGAAGATCTGAAATGCAGCATATTTAAATACCAACATATGTCAGCGCCAGGGATTTGTGGAATAATGACAGCCTCGTAAAATAACACCAGCATTTTCGTCACATCTATAATTGATCATTTGTATGTTAAGTATTTAAATGCATCAT
>JAVSBV010057279.1:0-10701 GCA_033117975.1 Parotocinclus spilosoma
ATGATGTAGGCCGAAATTGAGCTTCCCCTCCTTGAAAGACCAGCATCCGCCACTGATATATATATATATATATATATGGTCTTTTGTGTTTGATGTCTCCTTAGCTCTCTCTCTCTTTCTGTGTGTGTGTTTGTGTGTGTGTGTGTGTGTGTGTGTGTGTGTGTGTGGTTCACAGGCAGGTTCCTGTGAAGCCAGAGGTTCTGTCAATTCAGTGGTCAGGACGGCGCTCCAATCGAAGGCTGCAGAGAAATAACAGTTTGTCTCCAAACAACCCGGCTCTCAGTCTCGTCAATTCCGGTGAGTTTATTCTCAGCTCCCGTGGACCTGCAGGTCAAATGAAACAGCAGGGAGGTCCACACGGGGGATTTATTTATTGACCTGTTGGATCATGGCAACCGTTCAGCAACTCACAGAAATACAAACGCCATTTTTATGGACTCATAGGCTTTTGTTTTGGGCAGATGAGAAATAGGAGTCACAGTTTCTTTGCTGATGG
This sequence comes from Parotocinclus spilosoma, assembly GCA_033117975.1. Lineage (NCBI taxonomy): Eukaryota > Metazoa > Chordata > Actinopteri > Siluriformes > Loricariidae > Parotocinclus > Parotocinclus spilosoma. Next base: position 497 of record JAVSBV010057279.1, read on the forward strand.
TCTCGGTGGTTGAAGAATTAAACACACTGTCCTTACACAACTAGAAAACCATTTGGCTGTAGCCATCATATCCATCTAGCCTCCTATACCTGTTGGTAATTATTATACCTGCTAAGTCTGCAGTCCATTCAGGTGAACATAAAATCCATCCCAGTAAGCAGCCCAGACATAAAATGAGTCCCCTTGCATGTTTGAGGTTGTAGCACGGCTATAAATACCTGCAGTCATTGGAAAACAAGGAGTGATTGCATTTGGTCGTGCCAAAGGCTGTAGTGTGAAGGAAGTGGCTGAATTTGGAGGCGTATCTACTAGGAGATCTTAGCCTACAGGAAATTCCTATCAGAATGTCAGAGCCGAAACACCAAACTGAAAGACAGCTGGCGTGGTTTAGGGCTTGCGAAAAAAAAATCGCTTCTTTTCCAGGCGAGAATTGTGTCCCGAAGTCATAAGCAATTCAGCAATTCAACTGCATACCTTGAACATACGGAGCAGAGTGGCATGCAAGACGTCTTTTTCAAGGAAACACAAAAATTGGACTGTTTGTACGTGTTATCTGGTTGTCAGATGGAACTTGTTTGAAGCTTGATGTTCTATCAGGCCTTCGGTGAGGGTTGTGTATGAATTTTCTGATGCTCTGGGGGTGTTTTACTTATGGGGAAACGTGAATCCAGAAGATGTCTTCTGAGAGCCTCGTCTCACTCATTAGGTCTGTACGAGGAGGAGAGTCAGTGGGTGACACAGATTAACAGACTCCAGAAGCTGATCGATCGACTGGAGAAGAAGGTACAACCAACAGCATTTCAAATCCTTCCTTCTCTTCTCGTTTATTTACACTAAACCATTACTGATTTACTGCATACGTTTTTCTGAAGGTGCTCGATGAATGGCGTGAGCTGTTTCTCAGCTTGTTATTGTTATTCTTTAGGAGCTGCGTCTGGAGCCGGTGGAGGAGGAGGAGGTCTCAGACAGCACCGCCCAATCGGTACTCCATCTATCCACCCCTTTACAATCCTCATCAATCCTCTTCACATCTTCATTCCATTCCTGATCTTCAGTTCAGCACTGTTCTAATTCTTGATGTCTGTATCGTTTCATTTCTTCTTCTTTTCAATTCTCCTTTTTATATCATTTTCTTTCTCAGGATCCTCTCAATCCATCCGTCCATATCTTTAATTCCTCAGTTTCTCCTTTAGATGTCTGCCTTTCTGTCTCTTTAATTTTCCTATTTCCTTAAAAGTTTCCCATCAACATTTACACCTTAATCACTGCACCACCATGATCTCCCCTCTCACTCTCTATTTCTTCAATCCTCCATCTCTGCTCCTCTTAAAGCCGACCATTTCTTCAATCCTCCATCTCAGCTCCTCTTAAAGCCAACCATTTCTTCAAACCTCCATCTCTGCTCCTCTTAAAGCCGGCCATTTCTTCAATCCTCCATCTCTGCTCCTCTTAAAGCCGACCATTTCTTCAATCCTCCATCTCTGCTCCTCTTAAAGCTGACCATTTCTTCAATCCTCCATCTCTGCTCCTCTTAAAGCTGGCCATTTCTTCAATCCTCCATCTCTGCTCCTCTTAAAGCCGACCATTTCTTCAATCCTCCATCTCCTAATCTCTTAATCACTCAGTTTGATCAACTCTCTTGACTTTAATCTTTCCATTTTTATCACTCCTTCATGTTTTGATCTTTAGAAACTCTTCAATTCTTCAATTCTCCATCTCTGCTCCTCTTAAATCTCCCCATTTCTTCAACTCTTTATCTCTCCAATGCTTTATCCTCTCAATTTCCTTAATCCTTCCTTAATCCTAATCTCAATGTCTTGTAATCTTTCCATTTCTCCAACCTGCCATTTCCTGATCTTCCCATTTATTCAATTCTCTGTCTCTTCATTCTCAATTCTCCCCGTTATTTCAAATCTCCATCTCTGCTCTTCTTTTATCTCACCATGATTTCAATCCTCCATCTCTCTGTATCTTCATCGCTCCGTTTTTCCAATTCTCTGTTTCTCGACCTCTCTGGTCTCCTGGATTCCTAAATTCTTCTGGAATGTAAAGATTCAATTGAAGAAGTGAGAACTGAAGAAATGGGCATATGAACCAGGCGTTGAGAAAGAGAAAATTGTCTCTTTAAACTCCCCATTTCGTCAACTTTCAATCTCTCCCATGCTTTAGTTTCAGTTTCCTCAGTCCTCCATCTCTATATCTTCTAATCTCCCAAGTTCTTGAATCTCTTGATGGTTTTAGTCTCTCCAATTCTTTTTCTGCACCACTTTAATCTCCCCAGTACTTTTTTCTTTAAGATTAAAGAGGTGGAGAGAAAATGAACAAAATGAAGATTTAACCAGTCTTCCATCTCCCCAGCTCTTCAATTCGGTGTCGCTCCAACTCTAAATTCCTTCATCTCATCTCCTTCTCCTTCTCTACACCTCTAAATCTCCAAATTAGTCTTAATCTTAGTTTCCCCTCCTCTTCAATATCCCCATTTCTTCATTTCTGCCTCTCCGCCTCTTTTATCTATACAGTTCTCCATCTCCCCATCTCTTGATCTTCTCTGATCTCTCCATTTCTTCGGTATCACCTCCTCTTTAACCTCACTGTCCCTTCAATCCCACACCTCTCCTATTCTTCAGCTCTCCGTCATTAGGAATCACAGTCTCTTTCAATTCTCGATCCCTCAGTCTATTTAATGCTTCATCTCTCTAAGTCTCATCACTATCACTCTCCTGTTGTCTTGGAAACGCTAGAGCTCTCAGTTTTGTCCTTTTAATCCCTTGCCTATGGCTTTTCCTCGCTCATTCCACTGCTCCATCCATCACTGAGTATTTCGACCTCACACGGCAGAGCTGCGAGTTTGTATTCTAGCTCTGTGTGTGTGTGTGTGTGTGTGTGTGTGTGCGTAAGAATAATAAAAATAGCTGTGAGCAGCGCTGCGGCCTCCTCTGGTGAGCACAGGGATGTGTGAGAACATGGAAGAGAAGCAGCAGGACATGGGTGTGTGAGAGTGAGCACACAATGGAACGCTTGTCTTGCATCGTAGCATCAGTCGGAAATAAGGCAGGAATAATCGGTTAGGTCTTCACGCCACAGACTCGCTAATACACACACACACACACACACACACACACACACGCATGCACGCACGCACGCACGCTCGGAGAAAGTGTGGAATCCCAGTCGCCCTGTGGATTGGTCCAGAAATAGAGAAACTTATGACCGTCTGATACGGCGCCCGAGCGTTTTTCGTTTATTCCAGGGTGCTAAAGTTAGCGAATAACTTTATTTTAAAGCAAGTCGTTGACTAAAAGGCATTCTGAACACAGCAGAACGATATTTGGAACGATTTGTGGCCAATAAGAGGTCGTCCCCGACCCTGATGAGGATTCTTTCACTTCACTTTAGGACTTTTTGGTGGCATCGCCTGCCAAAACCCGGCCCTTCCTCTGGTTTTTATTTCAAACTGGACCTGTGAAGTCACTACAGGTCATATATTTTTCCAAAACGGCATTGTCTCAAAGCAGCCTAAAGGGACAGTGGCAAGGAAAGAGTCCCTAAACGTTCTCGAAGGATACGATATGCAATATAAATAGTGCACAACGGAAACTGGGAAATTGGGACTGGATAAACGGGGCCTCCTGATTATCTCTCCTTTACGTTTTACCAGACGCGTTTGCCGTTGAATAATAATAATAATCGTCGTCTTTTACGCAGATAAGTGTTTTTTTCTCATCTTTGCAGCACATCCTGATCGTGCAGCGGCAGCTGTCGGTTTTGGAGGACGAGCTAAACGAGTTCCGCTCGGCTCTGCGGCAGTACGTCGACTGCGCCAGCGTCCAGACAGGCTGCCTCCAGTGAGTACACGAAACATCCAACACGGAGCGAGACCTAGGCAGAATACATTTGGAACAGATTTGAACAGATTTTTGTCGGATTTGAACCTTGGACCTTCTGGTCCATAGTCCAGTGACCTTGGTGATCTTAACCTATGGTGACCTTAACCGCTAGTCCACCATAGTCCAGATTTGAACCCTGAACCTTCTGATCTATAGTCCAGTACCTTAACCACTAGGCTACCACAGTCCTACTACATCACTAGGAGAAGGGATTCAAACCATGGACCTTCTGGTCCATAGTCCTGTACCTTAACCTCTACCGCTACCTACTACATCAGAAGGAGAAGGGATTTGAACCCTAGATCTTCCGGTCTATAGGACAGTATCTTAACCTCTAGGCTACCACAGTCCTACTACATCACTAGGAGAAGGAATTTGAACCCTAGACCTTCTGGTCCATAGTCCAGTGACCTTGACGTTTAATAACCTAAACCTATGGTGACCTTAACCGCTAGTCCACCATAGTCCAGATTTGAACCCTGAACCTTCTGGTCCATAGTCCAGTACCTTAACTGCTAGGCTACCACAGTCCTACTACATCAGTAGGAAAAGGGATTTGAACCCTAGACCTTCTGATCCATAGACCAGTGCCTTAACCGCTAGGCTACCACAGTCCTACTACATCAGGTTGAGAAGTACTGGGTTCTCTGAGCTAAATTGGAACCGCCACCCGTCCAGTTTCCAGGTTAGTCCAATATTTTGTGGACAAACATTCTCTCGATTTGTAGCCAGATTTTACATTTCCTAACAGGTCCTAAAACCATTGGTGAGGTTTTTCAGTCTGTAGCGGTTCTTCAGACGATCACTACGTTTCTTGTCGTCCACAGTCCTGGTTTCTCTGAAATTTGGCTATGAGGGGTAACAGTGCTGCGTGAAAGTCTTTTTGGGTGTCAGTTGTTAAAATCTATGATACAGCATCTGAGCTCCACCGGACATCAGAATCGTCAATTCCATTTTCAGTTACCTGTGAGGAACAAAACGTGACGAACATTGTGCCTTGATATTCTTTGAACCACAATTGATATCGCAAATCTGATTGGACCAAACCATTTCTGAGCCAATTCTGATCTTCTTTGATATCCTACATGACCACCTTCCCATTGGAAAATCCCGCCCTTGGTCCAATATGGCGGCTTTCAAGATGGCGTCCATGTTCCAGACATAGCCTCACCCATTACGTGCTGGAGTTTATTGTCTTTAAATCGATTTTTTTAGCTGGACAGATAACTCCTTTCAGTCTGAGACGCTGTGTATGACTTACCGTCATGCTACATAATGCTAAATCCTAGCTGATTAGCTCCACTATTTAATGTTTTCCAGCTGGACTGGTAGGAGTCCTTTTTTTACGTTTGTTCTTCCTTCCTGATTAAACAGTATTCAGTGTTTTTTTTTATTAAATAAAAGACATCCTCTAGACTGCTGCTTTAATAACTCGGAAATAATGAGCGCATCCATTGTGTGTCTGCAGCATCTCGGTTCAAAGGCTTGCTAATGAGTCTCGCTTCATGCTGTATGAATTCTGGGAGCACAGCAACGTTTGGAAGAAGTGAGTCCAGTTTAGAAATTTTAAACCTACTCCTACTCTACTCTACTCCGTCACTAAGGACGCCAAGCACAAAAACAGGACAAACTTTGTCATGCTCTGACATACAGTGTGTGTTTTCTGTTGTTTAGTCACCTGCAGACCAACTACAACAAAACCTTCCAAAGGGCAAACGTGGATTTCCTGGAGACACCAGAGATCACGACAACGATGCTGGTACCAGGTTAGGACTGAGAAAGTCTAAAGATTAAGCTGAACTTTCATTTAATACTATATTGTGATGTAGTGCAAAAGTCTTAGGCCACCATTAGATTTGTTGTTTTGAGTTTAAATCTCATTTAGATAATGAAACAACTTTCTGTGACTTTTCATTTTGCTTTCCTGATCATCTTATTTCAATTCAATTCAGATTTATTTCTATAGAGCTTTCTATAACGGAGCATTGTCTCAAAGCAGTGGCAAGGAAAAACTTCCTGAAAGTAAAAGGAAGACACCTTGGGAGGAACCAGGACTCAAAAAGGGGCCCGACCACCATGGGTGGCCTAAATGTTAATGAAATAAATACTGTTGATTACGATTAATAGGACCATTTATTGTAAAAAAAAAAGAATCAGAATACTTTTTTAATCCCAGGGGAGAATTTTTAGTTGCCACAGATGCTCCATTCTTCGGCGTAAAATACAAAACAATACAAATACAATAGAAAAAAGAGGTCAAGTAAATTAAAGGTAAATCAAAAGTAAAGTGGCAGTGTGTTATACAGTAGATTAAAATTAGAATTAAAAAATATTGCACTGGTGGGTCATCTGTGGGTCATGGAAACTTTAGAAATAAATCATTAAACCATTGCTAAAATCATTAAATATATCAAATCGAACAGTGGCCCAATACTTTTGCACAATATTCTATATAATCCAAAGTCATTTTGTTATTTGTTTTTTCCTCCCTGCAGGTTCATGGTGGGTCCTTAACAATAATTAGGGGCGAGAGAAGTAACGAGGAACAGACAATCCCCGTTTTGTGTTTCCGTCTCTGAATTTTCTGACCGTACGTCCACGTGTTTACACGTCTCGTGGCATCATGGTGAATTTGATCAGATGTTCCCAATCCACCAAGGGTCCAATTTGACCAGGATTTTACATTTCTAGCATTTTAATAGCACAAAACGGGTCAAAAGTGACGCAATAGGCACCAAGCACATTAGCTTAGGCTAACTATAGGCTATCATGACCCGTCTGGCAGGATCTCATTACAGTTCTAACATCGCTAAATATATAGTGTACTTAAAATCGCTAGACGTTTTCATTAGCAGGCTAAAACTACGGTCTGCTTACCACTTAGCGTAATAGCCTTTCAAGCTTACTAGCAGCAAAAAAACAAGTAGCCAAGTCACCCAGCAGGCTAACTCTCGCTAAACTACAGTTTATTAGCAGCTATTGTTGTTCCTAATTCAAATAACAACCGAATTCACAAGCAAAATGGCTAACCTCGGTCAAATTTGTGCCAGATTACACTAGCTGGTCACAAACTGGACAGTTTTACAATACAAAATTGGGTTTAATTACATATTATATTAAAATTACATCTACCGAGCTTAGCAAGAGTTAAGACTAAAGAGCTAGTTCGGCTGCTAGCACACACCCTGTGCCTCTCAAGCGCCCCATTACAGAATTATTTAGCATGATATAATATAATATATTAGTCATAGGTGTAACTGGAAAGCTATTTAAGGTAATTAGTGCAGTTCTGTTTATAACTGGTTGGCCAAACAGCCGGGAATGTGTTTATGTTGACATTGTAGCCTCGCTCGTTAGTTTGGTGATTAAAATAACACAGTAAAAGTAAAAATCCCGGATTAGTCGTGCCGATGTAGTTTCCTGATGGTACGAGGTGGTTTGTAGCAACACTACAGGGACCAGTGGTCCAGTCTTTGACTCTTACTTAATTAAGGACAGGTAAACAAAGAGTCACCGGAGTTTAGCATTGCCACAAAATCAGAAGGTTTGGCTTGTTTCTGCTCGGGTTTGAACCTTTCACGTGTACGATATTAATGTTAAAATAGTAGTAGATTCTTAGATCTATAAATTAAGAAAATAATTCTGTTGTCTTGTGCTGAATGTGAACCAAATCTTTCAGTAAGTACAGACTTTTTTAATTGCTTGTTCCTCAGATGTCCCTACTTAAAAATCTAATGAGGAGGCAGGAAAAGAAAAAAAAACAAAAAAAAACTTTATTTTTCATCACTTTTCAATTTCTCGAGGACTTTGTGGAATCATTACAAGGACTAAGGAAAAGAAATACATTTTTATTTAAAAATTCAATTCAATTCAATTTTATTTCAATATAGCTTTTTTTTAACGGAGCATTGTCTCAAAGAAGCCTTATAATATTACATGATCTTAAAAGGCCAATCCCAAGTTGAGCAATCCTAGGGCGACAGTGGCAAGGAAAAACTCCCTAAAATGGTAGGAAGAAACCTTGGGAGGAACCAAGACTCAACAGGGGACCCGACCTCCATGGGTGGCCTAGATGTTCATTAAATAAATACTAAAAGTATATTAAATTATAGCAAAATTTGCTTAATAAATAAATAACAAATTAATAATTTAATTTATATTAGTAATAGAAAAAATTGAAAATTAACTAAATTATAAAACAAAATTGATTATAAAATTAGTCCTTAGTGGGAGGTCCTTGGAGGCACATCCTAATGTAAAAATAAAATGTATTTAACCCACAATTTAATTAAAGTGAATCTGGAAAAAAAATAAATGAACTGAAGAAAAACGTTGGCTCTCCACCGGAGGGCGGAAAAAGCTAAAAAAAAAAAAAAAAAAAAATATATATATATGTATATATATTTTTTTCAATTTCAACCAATTTCTTTTTTTGTATTATTCAAATATGATCGTGGGCGGTTTCGCGAAACAGGAAATAAAAAAGTCTGGCCTAAAAGAACAGGAGAAGGTCATTTACCACATTCTGGGAACTTCTAAAAGACAGAACTAAATGTCATAACCTTAAAACCTTTTGTAGGAAACCCCAAGACGTGGCAGTCTTAATCTTTAACTTTTAGTCTACATTGTTTTAGAAAAAGCACAGCTAGAAGACATTGGAAAACAAAAAATCAGGAGATCAGGAGATGTTTTTCCTACGCCAGTGGCCATGGAAGTTCATGAACTCTGAAATAATTGCTGTTCAAACCTAATTTGTGTTCTAAATGATAGAAATTCAGTTAATTGGCTAAAAGATCATCTTAGGAATGTTCTTAGATCTGGTCAAAGGGCTTTAAAACAGGATCCCAGAGCTCAGAGAGGTGGGATTTGACCTTCTTGTTCTCACAGGATAAGGATCTTCTTATATGTTTGTTGTATTCATGTAACAGAATAAATGTTAATTTCTCCTTATCTTTTGGACTCGGTCTCCATTATTGGCGGTGATCGGTTTTGTCAGCCTTAGAAACCTCACCGCAAAAGTGTCAAGCCAACATGAAAACAATTCCAGTACAAAAACACACAATAACAAACCAGTGGTCCAGTATTTAGCTCTTACTCTTATTCAGATTTTATAACGAGGCAACAGCGCCACCTCGCGGATGTTCTTCGACCCCAGACCATTGATGTAAAACTGATCTGGTTATGACAGTAAAATAAACAGGCGCACAGGAAGATGTTTCCAACGAACTGAAATAGATCTACAGCACTGTGCAAAAGTCTTAGGCCACCACTGAATTAGATTTACCGTTGTTTTAGCAAAGTATAATTTAGTACATTTACATTTTCAGCATTTAGTAGATGCTCTTATCCAAAGCGACTTACAACTTATACAGTCTTACAATCCAAGCAATGGTGAGTTAAGGGTCTTGCTCATGGACCCAACTGTGGCAGAGGTGGGATTTGAACCCTAGACCTTCTGGTCCAGAACCTTAACCACTAGTCTACCACAGTCGCACAGTATAATCGCTGCAGATAATTATTTCCTCTCTCTATAGTACATTACTACCAGAAAGTTCCACCAAATATGTATGTGGTATTAAAAATATGTTTTTTGTGACCTCCCCTCACACTACCCTGCTGAAAAAAACAAGCATTGACCAGTATCAGATCCATGCTGGTTTTGCTGGTTGACCAGCATAAACTTGCTGGCAAAGCTGGTTGCCCAGTATGATCTTGCTGGTTTTGTTGTTCAACCAGCATGTGCTGATCACCAGCATCCCCAGCAAAAACATGTTCAAAACGCAACAAAACGTTGATCACCACCAAGTCCAGTATCATGCTGGTCTGAGTTTTTTCAGTAGGGTAGTTTTGAAGCTTTAATGCCAAGGTACAGGATTGTTCTTTTTGGAAGGGAAACAAGCTGAAATGGCTAAAGATATGCTAAAGCTCACAGAGATTTATGTAAAAAAGTATAATGGAGTGACGAATGTTATTTAGGGTATACAGTCGATTCCGGTTAATAGGACCACTGGTTAATGGGACCAAATCCTAAGTAGCAAAACTAATTCTATTATATACGTGTAATGGTATTCGCTTATCTGGACCAAAATTCTTCTTAATCGGACTAAAGAACGTGTATAGTATGTAATATCCGTGAAGAAACTCTTCGTCTCTGGCATCACTACCCAAAAACTCCCGAGTTTCTCCTCAGCCATCTACAGGTCTTTACCTAACATTTCCATTTACTACAAAACAAGAAGCAAACAAGTCGCCACTTAGCCACAGCAAAAGCGCGTCAGATCACACTGGATAAGTTCTTCAAACGTTGACTGGAATTTA
>JAVSBV010057290.1:0-10701 GCA_033117975.1 Parotocinclus spilosoma
GGATAGTGGAGTAGTTTGCCATTGCTTTCTCCACCCCTCCCCATTTATCCGGGCTTGGGACCGGCGTGTAGCTGTTTTCAGTTACACGGCTGGGGTGTTCTGAATATGCAAGTCAATGACAATTTGGAGACACCAATTAGCCTAACACGCATGTCTTTGGACTGTGGAAACTGGAGTACCCGGAGTAAACCCACGCAGACACGGGCAGGACATGCAGTCTCCACACAGAAAGGACCCAAGCTGCTCCACCCTGGGATTGAATCCGGGACCTTCTTGTTGTGAGGCAGTGGTGCTACCCACCGAGCCACCATACTGCCCTAGTTTGAAATACAAAATGCCAATATGAGAAAAAAAAAAAAAAAAAAGAACTGAAACGATTAAATTATAGTATTGACTTATTTATTAGGGTTATTTCTTTATTTGTTTGTCATATGTTTGTGTTCCCAAGGCTTGACAACGCACCGGCGGAGTGATACCACTTCGGTTTGATATTTGTAATGACTCTTCTCAGCCAATCAGATTGTATGGTCGGAATTAACTTTTATATAAAGATAATGAAATAAGAATTACTTGGTTTTGTTTCACACACAAACCAACTGCTCTAGGGTTTCTGCAGTACATGCACAATTTTTATAACTGTGTCTAGAAGTCAACAAAAATATTAACCTATTTAGTGCTTCCCCAAATACAAGCATTTGAATATATGGGAGTTGACTTTGTAACGTTGATTAACTTTTTTGGGATTTAAACAAGTCAGACTAAGACAAATAGTTCTTCTGTCTTAGACATCCTATAAATCTAAAAGTAGTTATTATTATTATTAGAAAAAATTATTAAACCAAACAAAAAGTTTACAACTAGCCATGAGAATTGGTGTTTGAACAAATCTGGCTACTGGGTTGATATAAGAAAGCTGTTACTCACTGTTTGTGTTGCTGGTAGTGTGAAGAGGAGGCTCGTCTGAGTCTGTGTCATCGTCCTGAGAGCAGCCAGCCTGGATGGCACGCAGATAGCTGTGGCTGCGTGAGCGGAAGCAGGTTGGAGTCGGTAGATCCAAAGCCTTTACCGCCTGGGAGTCCACATGTCCGTATGCCGTCGAGCACAGACAGCTTTGCTCGATCTGGCAAAAAGATACACAGGATAGAGGATGGGATGTCAAATCTGGGTGCGTAACGACTCATGAAAACGAGGCGGGCACTGGACCAGGGATGTGCAGCATAAAGTGAGATGAAGAATGCTTATATGGATGGAAATGGCTGACAGTTTACAGATGAGTGGAATGGAGCCAGTTGGGAACAAGGGAACTGATGTTTCTCAGCATAACACCGACCCTGCATTCAACGCTAGGAGAACAATGAAACAGTGTCTGCAAGTCATTCATTTACAGTGAGAGGCACTAACAGTAGGCTTGATGACCATATGCTAAGTCGAGTGCACAGAGAAGGGCAACATGATGAAGCTGAGCAGAATTTATGCAAATGAAAAGCAGCGACTCCAGATGGGAATTCTGTTCAACGTGCATTCAATTATATATTCTGCTCATCAGTTTTATGTGCATTAATTGGTTACCCAAAGCTTTTCACCAATTAGTGGTTTAGACAGTTTGGACATTTACAAAACGTCACAATCATCCAATATTATGTACAAAAGTTGTAGGCCACCAGTAAATGTGTTGCTTTAGCAATGGTACATATACACAATATTGACAATATATACACAGTTATTAGGTTTCAGTCTCTTTATAAAGATACAAACAGAAAATTCAGGGACTACAGGGAGTGTGGTAGCCTAGCCATTAAGGTCCTGTACTATGGACCAGATGGTCCAGGGTTCAAATGCATCCCCTCAGTCCACCTCGACCAAGCTGCCACTGTTGGATTTTTGACCAAGACCTTTTTGCTAGGATTGTACCAGTTGTAAGTCGCTCTGGATAAATGCCAGTGCAGGCAAAAGTCAGTATTTAGTGTGACATCCACAAAAAGTGATTAAAGATTAAAACACACCATTACTGATCAAGCCTTTTCAGACTTTAAAAGGGTCAACTTGGCATCCAGACGAAGCCACCAGATGCTGCTTTTGCTCAAGTGTAAAGAGAGGAAACACTTTCCAAAGGAAACAAAAATCAAAAAGGAGATCTCCTTAATATCTCGGTAGTTTCTCCTAGACAACAATGAGTTCAGATGGAAAGACAAAGGAGACTTTAGAATAAGTCTCTTGCTGCTCAATGTCTCCTGAGATAAAGGCCTCAGTAATCTCACATATCTGTCCTCTTGAGTTTTAGTACAGATCTCAGTAAAGTCTCATATTATGCTCAGTTTTGCCAACACAATAACACACATTTACTAAAGATGAGTCTCGGTATGAGCTCAACCATTTCTCATCCAAAGACTAAGCCTTTTCAGTTTGAGCTATTTTGCTAGGAAAATTAGTGAACTACTGTTGTCAGAGTAGAACTCATTTATCTGTTGAATAATGATTACAGTCCCACACTACATAATATTGCATTGTAAAATATTTGCTAGGGCTTCAGTTGCTCTTTTTTGAATCAGGTGTCTGATTCAGCTGTTCAAGTTTCAGCACCAGAAAGAAAATCTGATTTTGTTTTTTACTGTGCACAATTATTTCTGTTCAAGAATAAAAGGTAGAACTTATCAGAGAATTGTGTTAATGTTAATTGTGTAAATGTTAGAACTGAATGTCTTGTATAAGGGTTAATCTTTAATTTCTGAAAGAATAAGTCTTAGTCTTTAAGTTCTGAATGATTTGGCTTTCCATTGCTTAATTCCTGTTCATCAGGAATATTAAAAAAATATGGAGTTTGTAAAGAGATTAAATCAAGAGAAGAAGGAGATCTTCTCAGATTTTGTATGTGTCTGAAAACTAATTCTCAGTTTTATCTCCTTTAACCTCATAAGTATCTCTCGTCTCGTTGTTGTCTCCTGCTATTTCTCCTAAGCAATTTTAGGAGAAACATTTGTGACAAAATTGATCTCTAAATGAAACAAAAGTAAGAATCCCAAACAAGTCTCCTGAGCCATCAAAGGTTAACATTTGAGCAATAAAAGTTTTCTCTGGGTAAAGACTTGCCTATGTAGTCTATAGAAGGTAAGGTGACTGTAGAACAAAGTCAGCACTGGTCAATCTTTTTTTGCTCTAAATGCTGCACAAATTTGTTGTGTTTTAGTTTGTTACCCTACCAGCAGTATGCATCCTTCTCCACAGAGATCCAAACAAACATTTTCACTAGTGGTTTTAGACTTTTGACCCCCACTCTATGTACATTCAGCTCTGAACGTTTAGTGCAGTACAATCGTAAGACGTACATGTTGCAGCCCAGCATGGAGGCCAGACATCTCTCATATTTGGTTTTCTAAGCTTTATGTTGAAAGCTAGCCAGGTATTTTGTTCTAACGCATTCAAAACACATTCCTGTGGTACACAGCAGTGCAGTCTCTTAGACAATTGATTCCATACTAATACTAATAATGCTCCAAAACCCATGAATCAGGTAACCTAAATAAGAAAAGCAAATCTAATCAGAGTGATTCATGGTGCTGCCTGAACTTAGCACACATTCACCCCGTTCTGATTCTACCTGCACACAAAAGGTAATAGACCTCTTTAATCAGCTATGGAGCCTGCTGGGAGAACAAGTACTGCAGCTGCTTGGCAGAAATGATTCAACCTTTTTGATGTGGCAAGTGTGGGAGACGTTTCTGTTCACCCGACCAACAGGAAACATTTTCTACTGGACTGGAATAATGCTTTGTGTTTTAAGTTATTGTAGACTGATATCTGTTGGAAGAAACAAAAAAAAATCCCGGGTATTCAACAGCAAACCGAAATGATGATGATGTAAAAGACCACATCAAAAGCACAAAAGCCATTGAACTTTGATGTGATCATCTCCAAAAGGAACGACTTGTCATTTCACGTGTCTGCCTAAACAATGTTTCTAACCGTGGCTATGTTTATCCAGCAAATAAACCAATCACAAATATGATATGAATACAAATGCAAATGAATCTGAAGCTAATAAGGTGTTGGACTTGGCTAATAGAAAGAAAACATGACATTAACAAGATAGTACAATGAAACAATGGAAATACAGTCGATTCTGGTTAATGGGACCACATCGGGAAGCGATGTTTTTGGTCCTAATAACCGGCTGGTCTGATTAAACGAACTATGGAATATAGATGGCTGAGTGGTACTTTTTGGAATTTACATTGGCCAAGGAGATGATGCTAGAACATTTCGTTATTCAGAGCGACGTACAATTCATACAGTCTTACAATTCAGGCAATGGTGGGTTAAGGGCCTTGCTTAAGGACCCAACTTGGCAGCTTGGCAGAGGTGGGATTTGAACCCTGGACCATTAGGACCACAGTCCAGTACCTTAACCCCTGGGGGTTTTATAGGGTTCTATAAAATAGATATTTCCTAATATGTTGTTTTTCCCCAACAGCCAATGCACGTCTACATTGAAATTTGGAAACTGCAGCCTTTACTTGACTTTTCATCTTACAAACCCCAGGGTTTGAACCCAGGTTTTCAAGAACTGCTATTTACAGCAACTGGCTCTTCCTCCAAGTCAGGGATCTGCTACCAACAATTTAACCCACCACTAATGGTTCATTACGGCATATGACATACTGTATAGTATACTCAAAAGAGCTTACCAGTTGACTTTACTATATCCTGATTGTCTTATGGAAAGCAAAAACAGTTTTGGGGAAAAAAAATCAGAAATTCTCAAGGCTTTTGCCAGTTTGCTTTGGGCCTGTTTCAGAACAATACTTAAGAAGCATAAATTAGGCTTCAGGTCCAGATCAGGACAAAAAAATCTACAAGTAAAAGTTTATACCCTCATGGCCTTTTTAGAGTTTTAAACTTTTAAAATGTAATCCTCTTATTTCAGTTGCGAGTGCATGTCTTAATCATTTGGAATGCAAATTTGACAGGCATGCACTGCAGATGCCCGATTTAAGATGAATTCAGGGGAAGTGGAAAGAGGGGAACCAGTTTTATGATTAGAATGTTTCACTGCATTTTCCTCTAGCTTAGGAAAGTCTTACAGTTGCTGCAGGGATAATCCATAAGTCATTCCGCCATTGCAGAAAATTGCCATTGAATAATTTCAGCTTGCTTTTGTGATTCCGCTGGCAAACAAAATACTTCAGAATGTGGAATGTGCCAGCGCTTTCAGAATGTGTCCAAGCCTTTGTTCCCTAAGTTCTCTAGGTTCCTGCCATCTCCAGACTTTACCTCATTTAGTAGATATTCACATTTTACATTTAGTCATTTAGCAGATGCCTGTATCCAGAGAAACACACTACTGATATAGTCCAAGCAATTGTAGGTTAAGCACCTTGCTCAAGAACCCAAGAGTGGGAGACTGGCTGAGGTGGGATTTGAACCTTGGACCTGGTTCACAGTTCAGTATCTTAACCACTAGGCTACCACAGTCAGTGAAACACTGCCCCAGCTGCTGCTGTGATGATCTGGGGAGTGATCACATATGACAGACAGATGATCACCCTTATTAGTGATATGCGAGGCACTGACAAATCAGCAACAGCTTTTTTGCTGGTTTTTTTTATTTTTTAGCATGATAACACATTCACACATACAAAGGTCTCCCACCAATGTCTCTGCCAGATCCAGAGCAGGTCCTTGGCCTGCCCAGTTGCCAAATTAAATGCCAATTGAGCATTTATGGAACCAACTGGAATACCAGCTTTTGTGTGCAGGAGCTACAGGCCAAATGTATGCCTCTCATCTTGTATCCAGACTAGAGGCGGTCTAACATGTTACTTGAGCCTCCTTTCAATGGAACAGGTTATTATGTCCTTATATGATTTATACATATCCCTTTTCTCTAATATTGCAATCATTTACATGATTAAATATCACATATTACATATTGTTACATTACCACATATAAAGTTTCATTCAGTCCCAACAACTGCATTTGGTGAAATAAAGCAAAGAGAGAAAAAGACCTGACCTTGCTAAAGCCTCGACCCAGTGTGGATGAGCTGTGACTGGAGTTCCCTTGTGTCTCCCACTGCTGAGTATCACCCGGTCCCACTAGACAGTCCAGATTATCCAGGCTGCGGTTGGTGGTGAGTTCACGCAGAGATGGCAAACAGCTGAGTGAAACAAACGAGAGGTGAGGAACAGGAACAGAGAGCAAGGAGCATGAGGGACTTGGAGAGAAATTGGGCCACGGGGGGCGAGGAGACCAGACAGAAAGATGACAGAAAAAATGCACAAGCACAGAGGAGAGAGATGAAAGTGTGGCGCCTGGACATTGGTGGAACAGGGATAAATAAGGAAATGGGTGTGGACGAGGATGCAAAAAAGAGGACAAAAGAGGGGAGTGGAGCGAATGTGGATAGACATCAAACAGTAAAGGGCAAAAAGAAATTACAAGTAAGAAAAGGATTGAGGGGATTTTGGCAATGATGGTTAGAAGAGAAGGGGGAACATTGGGCAATGAGAAAACGAGAAAGGATTACGAAACAAGGAGAGGCACTAAAATATAGAGAAGAAATAGAGACGAGGCAGGAGAGAGAGCAGAAAAATCAAAACTAAAAAAAAAACTCAGTAAGGAGGGTAAGATGGGAATGTATGACAAGAGTGGAGTAAGAAAAGTCGAGACAAAGTACTGACAAGGAGAACAAAGGTGAGAGGAATGTTGTGAAAGAATTAGAAAGAAAATCAAAGAATAAGGATCAATAGATCCCAAGAGCTATTAATGGGGGTTAAAAAAGCAAAATATTGACCAGTGAAGACTGGAAAAGGGGTAAGGAGAAGGATTAAGAATGAGTAGGACAGCAAAGGGACAGCCCAACTGAAATAAGTTCAATCACTCATAGAGGACTCAGTTTCTGTCTCTCCACAAACAAGAGAAATCAGATCAGAAATGTGTGACTGGATTAATCAAAGACCAAACCAGGGATTGCCTGAACATACCCTACCCAGGGACAAGCTCGAAGTCTAAGTCTATTGCCATAGTGGGTGGAGAAGCAGAGGCAGTTCCTGATTTGGCGTTTACTTTAACACATGCACAAAAGAGGGAGAAGAAGGTGTAGACAGCCAGAGCACAGAGGAGATCTCCACTATCCATCAGACTAGCTTGATAGGATTTTACATATTGAAATATCTTCTAAGGGTAGTATTACACACATTCTCTGAGGTGACCAATGAGAACACGGAGGAGGTGTGGCTATAAATACTACAAAAACAAGCAGCTCAGCTGTCCCTGTAGTGAATGAGAAATCTAATGAAAAAAAATAAGTGCAGCTGTAACAGCAATCTCACATGTTGCTGCTTGCTTTCGAAACAATGGCTGTTTAGCTCATAACCACACCCCCTTCGTGGTAATTGGTCACCGCACAGATCCTTTGTAACACTGAGCTCTGAAGATATTTCAATAAATGGAACTCTAACCTGCTTGTAACAGACTTGGTCTGGGCAGAATGGTGAAAAAAAGTCTTGTGGCACTGATCTTATAGCATTTTCTGATCCTGGAATTGGACCTAACACAGTGCTGCTTACCTCAAGGATAGTGGGCGATAGAGACACGAGGGTAGATGTAGGAGCAAAGAGAATTTTTATAGGCAGAGGACTTCTCGACTTAAGACGAGGGACTTGGGATTAAAAGGGGAAGTCACTTGTTTTGAGGACATACATTTCAAGATGTCTAAAACACCACCTGTAACGTTTGTCGTACCACAGTTGTAGCTGGAGGTGGCAAATTATTATTTTAGGTAATGGCACTGGTAATGGCTTTGGCCCCTTCGGCTTTTCTCATCATAACACAAGATCATAACACAACAAATGAAGTCAATGAATTAACCAAATAGTTACAGTTATCCCTCGCACATCATTATTATCACCATGTCACTATTAAACAATAAAATACATCACACTATAAACCCTAACCAATGAATTTATTAGGTACACCTCCTTGTTTCTTCACTTATTTTGTAGTTTTTCAATTACAGGCAGTCCATCTGTTTCTCAACATACGTTATTCGTCCATTTTACTTCGTTCTTTAATGGTCAAGAATCTCACAGGACCAGTACAGATCAGAGACTACATTTACATTTACATCTTACGATCCAAGAACACAACTGTAGCAACTTGGAAGAGGTGGGATTTTGAACCTTAAGTTCAAAGTTCAGTACCTTAACTGCTAGGCTACCACAGCCCTACTACTATTTGGGTGGTGGATCGTTCTGAACGCTGTATTAGTGAGTGTTGTTCTGGTAAGAGTTGATCAGACACAGCAGTGCTGCTGGAGTATTTAAACACTGTGGTCACCGACTGTGCACTCTATTAGACACATTTATAATATTGCTCCACCTTGTAGATGTTAGTGTTCATCATCCTCTAATCCTTCATCAGTGCTCACAGGGTGCTGGCGGCTGGACTACTTTCAGTCCAGCAGTGCCTCTGAAGAGTACATGAACTCCAGCAGCACTGTTGTATCTGATCCACTCATCCACTCATCCAACACACTAACACACCACCATTACGTCAGTGTCACTGCAGTACTGAGAATGACCCAACACCCAAACAGGACCTGACCATTAGAGGGTAAAGGGGACAAACAAGGTATGTAGAGAATCAAATGGACTACAGTCTGTAATAGTAGATCTACAAAGTGCATCTGTATGTTAAGTGGAACTGTTAAAACAAACAATGAGTGTAAAAATAAGGAGGTGTACCTAATAAAGTGATTAGTGAGTGCACTTTTTGTGCATTTATTTTTGAGTTACTTAACTTTTTCTAAACTTTCTGTGTCATTTGAGCAAAAAAATGTATTGATTTTCTTAATTTTTTTACTTAAAAAATATGTACGGCATTAAAGGATACACAAAGCTAATGTTGAGATTTCATAATATTATTCAATGAAATTTTAAATTCTAAGATTCAAAATTTTTTCTGTGCCGTCTGCTCCCTTCGGAAAAGAAAGGTTTGGACTTGTGGAAAGACAAATGTAGTTTATTTTCTACCTTTTTAAAATTGGACCCTACTTTATTTTTATTTATAGTCTGGCTATATTGGCCACCCCTATAATATGCAATAAGTCTTAGGCCACCAGTAAATTTGAAATACCATTGATTGAGCTATGGTATTAAGACCATATTTTTTCTAAGTCTCTTTATTAGAATATAACCAGAAAATACAGGAAATTTGTAAGCAGTGTTAAGTGATTAAGTCATGCCAAGGATGCCAAGTTGACCCTTCAACAGTCCAAAGAAGCTTGATTAAGAATGGTCTACAGCCAATAAACCACCATCCATCAGAAAGGGGTGAAACATATAACATATAAGTTTGATATATTAGGTTAAATTGTGGGTTACGTTACATACTGTCATTATTCAATTTCAATAACTCTAACGGTGGCCTAAGACTTTTGCACAGTATTGCAAATGTGGTCATATTTTAACATGAACAAGGTTTTGTGTTTGGACCATGTGCGATTCCTCTGTCCTGTGCAAATGGTTAAAAAGTGAGGGCATACAGGTCTACGGTTGGGTAGCTTGAATGAGTTAGCTCCCTTTTCCTAAATAAGTTGTTCCCACCATGGTCCTAAAACTTTTTGATTCCACCAATCAGACAACAGAGGAGACAATATTAAGCATGAAACAATTCGAAACTCAGAAGCAGAACGTGGTAATTAACTAATTTATTGAATGCCTTGCTAGAGCAATTTCTAATGCTGGAGCACCCTCTGGTGGAACATATTGAAAATTAACTGTTTATCTAATTGGTCTTATTATGGTGGAAACTTTTGTGGTGTTTGCTGATCCCGCTTGGCTGGGTTACCGTTTGGTTAATACCTTTATAGTTGTGCTGTTATAGTTAGTGCTGCTGGAGTCTCATGCCACACTTGCACATAAGTGCGCTGTTAACAGACTCTTCATGACATCACTAACTACATATTCTGTTTTCTTGCCGAGTACTTCTTCTGTCATCAGTTAAAGTCCTTATACCATTACTTAGGCTACAACAGAGAACAGATACTCAGATAACATAACATAACATAACATAACATAACATAACATAACATAACATAACATAAAATGAATTAATAATTAATTATTAAACTTAATTTATTGACCACAGTTAATTCTTTATTAACCACAGTTTATTAATGTTTATTAATGATTGAGTCACGTTTTGCACCTGTCTGTTTTACGCTTAGCACTGTTAGCATTTAGCACTGTTATCTTGAATTATTTTTAGCTACCAACTCCAAAATTGTAGACCTCTTAGCATTTAGCAGTTTTAACTTGAATTCTTTTTAGCTTTAGACTATTATCAGTCTGTATACCTGTTAGCATTTAGCACCGTTAGCTATAAATCACTCTGTCTGTAGTCTTGTGGACCCATTAGCATTAAGCACTGTTAGCTTGAATTCTTTTTAGCTTGCAACTCCCAAATTGTAGACCTGCAGACCTCTTAGCATTTAGCAGTTTTAACTTGAATTCTTTTTAGCTTTAGACCATTATCAGTCTGTATACCTGTTAGCATTTAGCACCGTTAGCTATAAAACACTCTGCCTGTAGTCTTGTGGACCCATTAGCATTTAGCAGTGTTAGCTTGAAATTTCCTTAGCTTACCTTCAGATCATTTACAGTCTTTAGCCTTGGACACCTGTTAGCATTTAGCTATTCAGT
>JAVSBV010057301.1:0-10701 GCA_033117975.1 Parotocinclus spilosoma
ATATATTCGTTCTTATTTTCTCACTATTCATAGTTTTTCCTAGAGGTATATTTTAGTTGCTTTGTGTAACGTATGTAGCATGCGGGCTGCTAGTAAATAAATGAAAGTGAATATTAAGCTGCTTTTGCCAGATGAAGAAACCTACAACCCATAAAATAAATGTATTTTGACATGAAATTGACAATAATTCTGTGACATAGAAGATTCTATAATAACGTAAACAGCAATAACCACAGTAATACAGTAGTTAGTTAAGAACATTGTTTTGAAATATACCATGCACCAACTGCAGCATTTTTTGTTCAGCGTTTTTGTTAGAAAAAAAAGGCAAGCTTTCACAGAGTGCAGCTGAACCTTAAGACGGATAAAATCAACACCTGATAGAACTGGTAGGGGAAGGTGAACATATATAACTGGAACACATGTTTGTGGGAAAATTATGCTACACTCAATTGCGCATTGGTAATGAGTAAGAACAAATACACTCACCAGCAACTTCATTACTGTAGATTTGCCAGCCATCACAACCCAAGCGTGCTCTGTTATACTGATATCTGGTAACTGTGGAAGCCAGTTGAGTACAGTGATCTCACTGTCATGTTTGAGAAACTAGTTTGAGATTAATTTAACTTTGTGGTATGGCTCACGATCCTGCTGGCAGTAATCATCTGAAGATGGGTAAGATGTGCTCATAAAAAGATGCACATGGTCAGAAACAATACTTATTTGGGCTGTGGCAATTCAACTAAAATGTGTCAACAAATCCCTTCGATCATTACACCACCAGTAGCAGCAGCCAGAACCATTGATACAAGGCAAGCTGTTTCTGAAATACTCAGACCAGCCTATCCAAAAACCAACAACCATACTTATGTTCAAATTGACTCAAGTCATCTTTAATTCCTATTTTGATGCTTGGTTTGTACTGAATTGCTTTATCAGTTAATCTTAACAACTTGTCGTTGCAGGATTGAACTCTTGACTCTCAAACAAACTCTACAAAACTCTCATTTAAGCATTGTAAAACCGTCTCAATAAATTTATGCATATTTCATCACATTAAGTTTTTTTTTGCTTTGAAAATAAATCTTAGTTAAAATACAGCACTATAGCAATTTATCAAAACATACTGGACATTCTTACTGTTGCAATTTCTATTGCGGCTTCAATAACTGATTTATGATTAATGTAGATTATGGCAAAGCCCAATTTTCAGCGGCAACACTCCAGTGCCCCAAGGTCAATAAATACTAATTAGATATTAGAGAAACCCTTGAAATTGTCAGCAAAGGCATTTTGTTTTCTTTGCAGCAGCATATGTAGTGTACTAGCATTTGTAAAGTTCAGTTCTGGGTGTCTACTGCTGTCTAATCAGATGAATATTTTGCTTACATATTCTCTAACCCAGAGCGACTTACAACTGATATAGCCGTATAATGTACAAGCCAAGCAACTGGATATTAAGGGCCTTTTGAGCCCAACAGTGGTATATAGGCACTGCTGGGGCTTGAAGCCTGAACTTTCTGGTAGTACCATGGCCTTTTTGCCATTACAGTCTATCCTAAAACGATGCAGGAAAAGAAAAAAGCAGCATACGCAACTTTATTCATTTTCCTATTCCCGAAATACTGGTCAGGGTTAAGGGAGAGCAGTTATCTAGCTGGCAACATAGGTCACAATGCAGGAACATCCCTAGACAGGGCACCAATCCATGCTGGATCGCATACACTCACAATCTTATACACACACACACACTAGAGACAATGTAAAAATCAGTCTACCATGCATGTCTATGGACTGTGAGAGAAAACTGGAATACCTGAAGTAAACCCACATAGACTCAGGGAGTGTTGGGACTCCACACAGAAAGGACCCAGACCACTCCACCTGGAATCGGACCCAGGACCATCTTGCTGTGAAGATTCATGCCAAATTCTGACCATACAATCTATGTAACAGCACAAATCAAAATGCATCAGACAAAAGAACCTTTTCACAGTCTTCTACTGTCCAATTTTTGATCCCATGTGAATTGTAGCCTCAGTTGCTAGTGTAGCCCATCTGCATCAAGGTGCTGTGCATTCAGAGAGGTTCTAACGCATACAGAATCTTAAAAAAGTAAATGCACCCCTCACAGTCACGAGTCAATCTGGCCATTCTCATCTGATCCATAGCATTAATGACATTTTTGCCCAGAGGACTGCCACTCCCGGTTCCTCCAACACTCCACCCAACACATCAAGCCCCAACAACCATGCCGCATTCAAAGTCATTTAAATCACATTTAGAATAGACACATCTATTTAGAAATTCAGAGCTCAGAAAGGTAATTTTAATGGCTTCACAAAATTTGTATCATTGCAGTTGCTTGGCTGGAACGTTTTTGATTGGTGTTTAGACACGGCTGTTTTCTGCTTGTAGGAGGTTAGGTTACACTTGACTGATAACATACAATGGCTGAACTAAAATGGCTCAAACCCCCCTTAAAATGTATAGGTTCTTAACTAAGACTAAACCATTTAATTTGTTTATATGCTCCTGCAGTAACTGAGCTGCTTTTCAAAGGAGCAACCAGACAGTGTTTGTACATTTTATGGGTTTAAAACTTAAAAATCTGACGTGTGTTGTATTCCAACTGTGTAATAGGAGTTTTACACCAGTATTGGTAGTTGGTACAGTGTTAATGTACTGGCACTACTGACTAGAAGGTTCTGGGTGTAAGTCCCAGCACTGCCAAGCTGCCACTGTGCAAGGCCCTTCATCGTAATTGATTGGACAGTAGTGTGTAAGATTGTATCAGCTGTACATTGCTTTGGATAAGGATGCCTGCTAAATGCTGTAAAGCTAAATGTGTATATCACAGTCCTTTAATCAACGCCACAACACATTATTCATTAGTGCAGCTTCAACCAAGCTCCCACAGAAACCTTAAACAATTATCAGCAGGAACGAAGCAGGAACTTTGTTTCCAGCCATTCTTTATTAACGCTGCAAGAATCAAGTCTCCTGAACATGTCATTGAACATGAGAGCTGACAAAGATGAATAAATAAATAACAAGGTCTAAGGGGAGAATCTAACCCAGTACTCGTGTTTTGTTTTAGGTAATTCATTAGCAGTAATGTTTAGATGATCTGTGTTAGAGGAAATTCAATTTCATGAAAATACCCATAAAAAACGGAATTGTATTTTTGTCTTTTTCAAGAGTGAATCACTAGTGATATGTTCATGATGAAGGTCATCGCGGTTAAGAGCGCCGGTCATTTCACCGTTCACCATCGCATGAAAATAAACGAAAAATTGCTTTCACTTTCTTTAAGTAGTGTTAAAGCATGGAATTAAAAATTTTACATGACATGCAAATGGATAAGAAAGAAAGTGTTGAATTAAATGAGAATAAAAATAATCATCAGACTAACAACCAATTAAACAAAGGATTACGATCAAAGTTACTGCGCAACACTATACACCCCCTCCCCCCATCCCGAATGTTCCCATATGTTAGAGACATTTTTTGAACATTAAACAAATGGTCATAGTAAGGACCACCTGCTTACAGTTTGGTCATTAAAAATTACTTTCTTCACAAAGTATGGGCAAGGGATGCCAGTGCAAGCTTTTTTACTCCCAGGAATGGCTTAACTGCAGACACCAATGCACAAAGGATAGGATAGGTCCTTGCTCAGATTTCTTTACAGACCATGGCAGATAGCAACGTTCTCAATGGAATAGGTGCAAAACAAATTCAGAACAGGTTGGATTTATGAAAGCATTCAGGAGGGGAGATCCGGAAGAATCCAAAGCGCTGCAAAATCAAAGGATGTTCTTGCTGGAAATTAAAATGGAACACGAGGAAAAAAGCTCAGAGCGGGCTCTGAGCGAGCGTGCAAATCACTCGGATAATTACGGGCCCAATTACGTTGGCTTGCGTCGCCGAAACAGTTCATTTATGAAAGGGTGACCTAATGATCTTAGCCAGGCTCCTTAACAAGCTTCTCCATTAAGCCACGCACTGTGGAAAAAGCAGCATAACTTTCCTCACAACACTCAAGTTTTTTCCTATCTATCCATCAAATGAATATCATAATAATCAAAAACTAATAAATAATTTATCTTTCCGTATCCATATTTACATGACTCAAACACAGAAACAACACTGTTGACTCAGACATACAGGACAGACAAACCTAGCAGTAGTAGAATTGAGGGAGTTCAGAGAGATCGAGTATTGGAGGTTTCGGATGAAGCTCGTCCAGCATGGCAGGTCACAGACGCAAAGCACTTTGGGCAAGCCAACAATGGCCCAACTTCGGTAGCATCACAGACAAAAAACGCGACAAAGTGTTACAGTGTTAAGTACATTCAGCGGTGAAGGACTTATGAACGAATCGATGTGCTCATATTCCTCGTCCTGGTGTGCCAAAGATTTGAGCCATTCATCCGGACCGTGTGTGACGTAGGTGCAGTGTTTTCTCTGCAGCCATGAAAAGTCAGACTGAGAGGCAGAGCATGGCGGGCAACGTTAGCCCGTGGGTTTGTCCTGTGTATTTAAACGCACAATCTCCTGAGATAACAGCTCCAGATCCTGCAGAGGAGAAACAATGAGCGTGAGATTACAGTCCATACGGATTATGAACATACAGAACATGCAGAGACGTCTCTTTTATATTAATTATTAATGAATGTATTAATTACTGTCATGTCAGCATTGGTGGATATATACATTAAAATAGCAGGGTTACAATGGAAATCGTCGAACACACTATGGCGATTTAGAGAGACCCAACCCATGCCTTTGGAATGTGGGGGGAAACCTAAAAGCTGAGAGAAAACCCACTCGGCCATATCCAAAACAAGCAAGGTTTAAAAGGCATTACATACATCATGATAAATGTTTCACAATAATGTATTCAAATTGCTTTAAAATACAAGTGTTTGCTAAATTCACATATTCTATCCAAAACACCTAAAAATGACACATACCTTAAAACACTGTTAAAGAAACAGCTGCTCATTGTTTACATTTATGTTATTTAGCAGACGCCCTTATCCAGAACGAATACAATTAATACAAACTTACAAGCCAAGTAATTGTTTGTTAAGGGCCTTGCTCAGGGACCCAACTGTTGGAAAGGTGGAATTTCTGGTCCATAGTCCAGTATCTTAACCACTAGGCCACCACAGTCCAATTATAATAAATATACATTTATTGTCCATTTTCTCAGTTTCACTTACCATTTGTAGTTCTACAATTACAGTCTGTAGTTCATCTGTTTCTTTACATACGTTGTTAGTCCATTAGTTTTCGAATGGTCCTGCCCCCCACAGATCAGGTACCATTGGGATGGTAGATCATTCTCAGTGCTGCTACAACACTGATGTGGTCTGACCAACGAGTGAGTAAGTGCATGAGCTGCTTGTGCGATTGGATTGGACACAGCAGTACTGCAGAATTAACAGGGAGTGTTCACTGTTAGCTGCAAATGCTAACTTCTCAGTCTGAAATCTTGAGGATTCAGTTGCTTTCGGTTAGCTGTCTTTACTAACCCTATAACAATGTAGTACTGTAAATGTAAAAATAAAGAATAAAGAACAATGGACACAGAGGAGATCTTCAACAAGAAATGACTATTGTGAATCTTAATCTCTGTGTACTGAATCCTGAATCTGGTCTCAGCTGAAATTAGTTGGGCTGCTCGACTCGTACAGCTTTAAGCAAGTGCGCAAAAAACTCAGAAAACGACAAGAACCACATTTCTATAGACGAAATGCACTGAGAATCAAATTCTACAAGTTTCATGCTGGCCGAGAACCAAGGTACCACAGTATATATTTCATATACACCACACTGTTTCAACTTCAAAGCAAAAGGACGTCAGTCAGAAAAGCAACCAGACACTCTTACCCACTCAAACTAGCTTGAGCTGAAAGCTCTGTGTAAACTCAAGCAAAGCCCCATCTGCCACGTTTAGCCATCAAATATTAAGTGGGCTGTTTGATTTTGGGCCAGAGGACATATTTGGAACCAATGACACATGAGCCTAGAGTTTCTGAATTAAAAAAGTAAACAGGGACGAGAAGTTTGGCTCCGCAGGTGGCAGCTATTCTGTTGTGTTGATTCTCTGAAGGCATTAAGTTAGCAGCGTGAAGTGTGAGGAGAAGGATGGGACAAAGGATAAAGAAAGCAAAATAAAACAGAGAGCTGAGGAGAAAGGGATAAGTATAAAGGGAGAGTCTCCTAGAGAATTATTGATTGTTCCATCAGCTGCAGCTTTCCTTCCACTGTAATCGTTCATAGTTCCCTTACAAGCCCAACCTCTGCCAACACCCTTTCTAATATCCTGAGTCACTATGTCTCATATCAGATATAACAAAAACACAGTAAAGCAGTAATGACAGATCAAGTTTTTTCTTGGTTTCTACCCTCCTTAAAAAAATCCTGATCAAGCTTCTTCAGACTGGTGCTGCCTGTTAATGCTTAAGTGTAAGAGAAAGGCACACTACATACTTGCCACTGCAGTCTGCAGAATTTGTATTATGTAATTTGTAAAAAAATGCTGCATACAATTTCCCTGTATTTTCAGGTTGACTTCTAATAAAGATATTGATAAATAATTAGTTATGGTCATTACTTCATTGCTAAAACATTAAGATATCTAATTTAATCTAATGGTTGCTTAGGACTTTTCCACAGATCTGCATGTCTGCTAGTGAAGCAGCTGAAGATTAAATGACAACATTTTGGACTCAGCTTAAAGGTTTCAAGTGCTTAACAGGTGAAATTTGCCTGTTCTGAAAATGCTAACTTCTTACAGTGGACTCATTTCCTCTTGGTTGTGTGCAGCTATATTTATGTTTATATTGCATCGTGTGAGATCATGTATTCGTTGTACAGCACGTGTGATTGTTAAAACGTGCTTGTTCTGTACACTGATGTGTTTGAACGGTTTTAGCAGAGGATATTATAACAGAGAAGGGTTTCTTTTTTTCTGGGGAAAGAAAATGAAAACTTGCAAATAAAGAAATTCAGAGCAGTGCACATGGCAACAGCAGATTGTTTTATTTTTAATCCCAGTTCCAATTAAGAGTAGCGACTAGTAATGATGGAAACAAAGGTTCTGTCTTCTCATTAATGGCCCCACTCACACTGGATTCTCTTTTAACAATTTTAGTCACTCAGTTCTTGTACTACAAGCTGTAATACAGGGAAATACAGTTTCTCTGCATTTTCCCCACTATTTTTGAACATAAGCTTTATGTGAGTGCAGGTATCGGCCGATGGCGGTTACCTCAAAATGGCATTATTATGCCTTTTATTAGGTTAGCACTATTGTGAAGTGCAAAAGAAGAATAATCCTTTAGTGACAGAAAAACGACCCTGTTGTGCATTTCCTGGAGGGAGTGACATGCATAAAAGTTTGGGCATTAGATGGTAAAGTTCCACTCGTGTTAAGCTGTAACAAAGATGGGTCGTGTATGTGCTGTTATCTGGTGAAAATAGTCGATTCTGGTTAATTGGACGTAATGTTATTCGCTTATTTGGACCAAAAAAAATAATCGTACCAAACAACGTGAGTGCGAATAAAAAATATGTATATCACATCAAAATATATATCACTACAACGCTCCTGAGTTTCTCCCCAGCCCTCTACTGCCACCTACAGGTCTTTGCCTAACATTTCCATTTAACAAAAAAGAAGCCACAAGTCGCCACTTAGCCACAGCAAAAGCGTGTCAGATCACACTGGATAAGTTCTTCAAACGCTGACTGGAATTTAGTAAGAACTTGTTTTTTTCAGTATTTTGCTTTGCATGCTGAGTACCTATACATTGTGTTGTAGATCGTTTTGAAAAACTTGTTTGCAAATTTATTTTTTTAATAAACAAAGCGCAAGTTCTTGTTTGTACGTTTGCTATACGTGTAAATTGCACAATAAAGGTTCAAATAAACATGTTATATAGTACGTCCCGTCTTGTAACAGCGCATGTTTGTTTAATCGGACCAGCCAGTTATTAGGACCAAAACGATCGTGCCCCGATGTGGTATCCCCATTAACCGGAATCGACTGTATATTATATGTATAAAACTGTGTATATATATTATATATTTGTTCTTATAAAACACAACCACAGGCAAATGT
Organism: Parotocinclus spilosoma; assembly: GCA_033117975.1. Classification (NCBI taxonomy): domain Eukaryota; kingdom Metazoa; phylum Chordata; class Actinopteri; order Siluriformes; family Loricariidae; genus Parotocinclus; species Parotocinclus spilosoma. Next base: position 8,141 of record JAVSBV010057301.1, read on the forward strand.
TTTTTTCTAGCATCCATCACTCTCACCATGTGACTCTCTGCATTATGCTCTTCCGGTTTAGAGGGGAGTACCTTTATCTATATCTATATCTATCTATCTATCTATACACACACTGCTCACAAAAATGGGTAATATTTCAAAATATTAATTAAGTATAGGGATGAAATATCCAATTATGAAGTATCAGCAACATGGAGAAAACCAAAAACTTTTCAGATTATATTAAAGATTGTCATCCAGTTGTTTAATAAAAAAAAAAAACGGTAACACATTATAAAACTATAGTCTAACTCTGACTTTGCGTATCAAAACGTTGCCATTGAGACTTTCCGTCAGGCTCCATTTTCCCTGATATTTGTGGCCAGGCCTAACAAATTCCCATCAGGCACTAAACCTAGCATTTGATCACTCGTGCACACTCCACTCTATACATGACCCATCTCAGCCTTTCATTCCCAGTTCCTGGAACTTCCTTACTGCAAACGCCAAAACAAGATGGCATCCAGATGCCAGTTCTTCTGTTTTTTCATGTTTATACTTTGTAGCTTAAGCCTCAGCCGGGTGAACACTGCTCTTTATCCGCCACTAAACAAGCTCCAGCACCAAACAAACAGACCAGGAATGTGTCCTAGACTGATTAACAACCATGTCGTGTGGCTGGAGACTCGTCCAGCAGTTCTGATTACAAACTAGCGAGACCCAAAGTTGCTGCTGGAAGTCAGAAATGCTTCTCGTGGAAACGCACTAGCTCATCTCAGGCAACAACGGTGTGAGTCAGACTTACAAGGCAGTTGTAAACTTTCACTGACCCAACACAACCGGAGACCTGTGATGCTCATCTCACCTATAAAAGCCTGGTATGAATCCTAGTTCTCTCTGTCAAAAGACAGCACTGACAATGCCAGCACTATTTCACTCGGTTAGAGACGAGGCATTTAAAGTGGCGGCACAGGTACTGCCACATGTAATTACAGAATCAGCTCTCACTATGACATGCTACCATATTATGGACAGTGCTAAAGTCCAGTGCATGAACATGTCATTTGTACGAGCTCGCACTACAAATCAATTTCAGATGGCAACCGGCCGACTGGCAGAGCATATTCGTGGAACATTTGCCTTTTGCCTTTATAATGCAACTGGCCTGGGAAATATGGGTTTACACGATTTCGGCTTCCAGCCAAATGAATCATGGAGGGAAAATGCCACAGAATGGACTGTCAGAAGCTTGGTTTCAAATAACTAGGCAACAACGGACAAACGACAGCCTGGAATTGCAAAGCCATGTACCATTTTAAGTTTATGTCCTGTACGTTATAAACGCCATGACCCATCAAGTGACATGAAAGCACCCAGGTGCCTTCTGCTCTTTAAAATTTGATCCCCTAACAGAGAAACGCTCTCCAGAAAATAAAGTACTCTGCCCCCATGAGTCACAGCTGCTGGGAAGTGAACGGGTATTCTATTACCACTGTTCTAACATGCAGCCATGTCTGGAACATGCTGGAATCAAGCCACCAGCAGTGCAGAGCTGCAAACCTTCTCCACACAGGGCAAAGCTTCTCTTTTACCACTGATATCAGCCCGCTCTAGCCGGTTTTGTTCTTAGGCTGGCAATCCACACTTGGACTGCTTTGTTCCCAAAGGGATTACGATTGCCTGCGCTTCCCTTTTATCGCTTTAACTGGAGAAAAATCTGCTAGAGATAAAAGACTTTGGGCTGATCAAAGGAGATGCCAAAAGGCCTTGGCAAGGGCACGACATATCAAACTGCCGACTTTTACAAACTGGTCTCAAGAGAAAAGGGTGAATTCTGTATGTATAAAGTGTATGCTGGCTTATTTGGTCCTCATGGACAACATGTAGATGCAATAGATTTTGACTACAGCCTGATACTCTGTATTAGGTGGGAACGTTTTTTTAATAGGTCCTGCTGAGGCACATTTACATTTACAGACAACTTCAGAAGTATTGGCATCCTTCTTAAGCATGTCTGAAAGGTAGCAAAAGTTGTCTTACTGCTAATTAGTTTAATTAGAAATAAAAAAGAAAATAGAAAATCAAGCCACAATTTACCACACAATAATAGCTGGTTGGAACAGATTCCAAAATTCTGAACAACATGAACCCAAAACGAAAACTAAAAGATTATCTTAAGTTTTCTTGCAGTTCAGTTAGCTTTTATTTTATTTATTTTTAATAATAAAAAGCACAGATTGTTTTGAAGTGATAGAGCTATTTAAATTTATAATAAGGAAATATAGTCGATTTCGGTTAATAGGACCACTGGTCAATGGGACCAGCCACTTATTTGGACCCAATCCTAAAGTACCGAATCAAATCCTATTAATTGCGTGTAATTTTATTCGCTTATTTGGACCAAAATTCAACTTAATCGGACCAAATAACGTGTACACTATGCAATATTACCAAAGAAACTCTTCGTCTCTGGCATCACTACAACACTCCTGAGTTTTTCCCCCGGCCCTCTACTGCCACCTACAGGTCTTTGCCTAACATTTCCATTTACTACAAAAAAGGAAGCCACAAGTCGCCACTTA
>JAVSBV010057312.1:0-10701 GCA_033117975.1 Parotocinclus spilosoma
TCTTGGAGGTTTGGCAGTTGGACTCTGGTTATACACTGGGCTGACCGTACGACCCTCTGCAGGGCTTTCCGTTCCAGTATCATTCTATCATTAATCTTAGTATTGTTAGTATTAACAGTATCATCAGTATCATTGTATCATTAATCTTAGTATTGTTAGTATTAACAGTATCATCAGTATCATTCTATCATTAATCTTAGTATTGTTGTTAGCCCCAATTGACAAGGCTTAGGGTGACAGTGGATAGGAAAAACTCCTTAAATGTCATGAGGAAGAAAAAAACAGAGACCAACCTCTGTGGCCAGCCTAGATTTTATGTTAAATTATTGGATTAAATTACATAAATAATATTACACTGCTCACAAAAATAGGGGATATTTTATTTATTATTATTATTATATTTATTTTATTTATATATTGGGAATATAGTCAATTTAATTTTGAAATATCTCCTATTTTTTGGGAGTGTTATAATATATGTACCACATAACGTCCATGACACATTCTGTGAAATTGCATGTTGTGTGTTCTGTCTCTCTTAATGTCTCTCTCTATGTCTCTCTGAGAGTCTGTGAGTAACAAGCACTCTGTGGTGCTGGGATAGAAAGACACACCTTGTTTCACTTGACTAAGTGAGCTCTGTCCAGCACCAAACGGGATATTCCATGTGTATCTGGACAGCACACATAAAGGTGCTTTTTGTAGTTCAACGGATAAAAACCTACAGGTATCTGACCAAATAATCATTCAATTAACATTTAACTTGAATTTGATTATTAAACTTTATCATTAATCATTAACATTTGCCTTTTTTTGTATCAGTGCCTATTAGTGCACGTCTGCATTGAGATGCATCTAAGAATTTATACTTCCCACCACCGTTAGTAACACTATTATTTTCAAGAATCTCAATCTTAGTTTAAAGAAAGCAGCTTCCTCCAATACCAGTTATTTCAACTGCTTATAAATGGCAGCAATCATTTCAGGAGAAACTTAATTTTTTTATTGCAGCATTTAGTGCACTTTGTCATTTTTCATGGAGACTTGATCTTCCTGTGTTTATGTTCCTGTATGTGCTCTTGCTTTCTACTGATTTATTAAAAAAAAAAAAAAAGTATATATTGCCATGTGTTATATGTTAATTAAGGTCAATTGATTAATTTAAAGGTAATGGTACTGTTGTTTCAATAGTGACTTTTAGCAGTACGTGCATGTATTTCGAGACAATCTCTGTACCCTTAGTGCCTTAGACACACTAGTGATGTACAGAATGAAAATTCTGCCAAAACACAATTAAGTACACACTGGTCTGGAGCTGTTTCTGTTAGTACTACTCTTTAACTTTTTAAAATGTGAATTTAATTGTATTTTATATTAATGAAAGTGCTGCATTACTTGAAAATCCATCTTTCAGTAGGGCTCAACTGCAAAATATTGAGCTAGTAGTGGAATATATAAATATTAAGCAAAAATTACTGCTTTTATGTGAAGTATGTGCTCTCCACCTAAGTGTAAATTCCACTTAAAAATTGCTGGCCTGGGAAATAGGGGAGCCCACAGCCCACAGCCTATTCCCATACTTGCTGGGCATGCAAGGGAAGTATAGGGTGTGCTTCCTCAGACACAACAAGTTGTGTCTGTGTGGTTCTTGACCTGGCTACAGGGTAGCATCGTAACTCGTGACTCAAACCACACTAGTGGCAAATAATAAATGTTGTCTGAAAGTTTGCCGCATAAAATAAACATATGAATGGGAATTGTCCTTCCCATATCACTCCCATGGATTTATATGTTTGCTCCTGACAGTATAAGTATAAAGCTGAAACACAAACACGTTCAGTTAGTACAAGAAAGTAAGAACATATTAAGGGTTTTGTTTATAGGCAGATACACAGTCAACCTTAAAGATATCCATGTTACTGACGTAGTTACTCATAGTTTCTTTGACATGCAAATCAGATATTGGCTGTGGGTTTGGACTGATGTGTGGTTTGCCTAATTATTTTAAAGTAGTGGCAAACATCAAGTATTGTTACTTAGGAATGTCACATGTCAGTATAGAGGTAGTTACTTATATAATTGTGTCATGTCTATATTCATAACTTCACTTTATTCAGAACTGCGATTACATCACATTTTCTAATAATATGTTGCAGAACTAGCCAGAACAATGTACTGTATTAAATACACACAAAGTCATTTGTGACACCTAATTCATTAGTGTCAGAAGGTAGAGACCAAGTAATCCTACTTTGATGTTAAAGCAAAATGTGGTTTATTTTTAGGGTGGGTGTGGCATTTAGTGACGACATAAGCCTTGCTGGTAGAAATGTCAGCAGGTGTTTACTGACATGGTAAATTCTCTTATCTCATTGTAACCAGAAGGTAAAATCGGTGGCTAACCATTTTAAAGGAACATTTAGCTAAACCAGCTTTACATAGTGGCTGCACAATCTGAAGGAGAAGCTCCAAAAAATAAACATCTCAATGACTGCACTTGATACTGTAATGAAATCTAGACCTTTCACAATTGGAGATTCCTGTACCACTCCTGAGTAGAACCTTCCTAGACACAATATTCTCATAACTGTCTTGATTGTCATTATTTGAGCTGACCACAGCCAATTCTCGGTGTCTTTTGGTCTAAATCACATTATGCTACACAGAAAGAATGTGAATAAGGTGCGGTTTTGTCACAAAGTGATCTTCTGGATCTTTACTGGATGCAGTGTTCATTGTTTATTAGGCAAGCTAATTTAGCACATAAACTTAAATGAAGAAAACAAATCCCAAACAAGATGAAACATTTAAGCCAAACTGTGAGATCTTTATGTTGTGGGACTGTGGTGGTACAAAAGGTACTGGATTTGGATTAGAAGGTTATGAATTAAATCCCACCTATACCTAGTTTTTACTGTTGGGTCCTTGTGCAATGCCCTTAATTCACAGTTGATTGAATTTAAGGTTGCAAGTCATTCTGGTTAAAAGTGTCTGCCAAATATGAATTCAGTTACATTTGGTCAATTACACCTGTCTTTGTTGCATACTACACTGTAGTATATGACAACAGTGGCACAGTGATACACCATTAGCTTTTGGGACTATTGGTCAAATCACTATCCTACCACCACAGAACTTTGCTCTACAAAGATGCGATTGGCCATGTTTGAGGAAAGGTAGATTAATTCATTCATTCATTATCATCCGCTTAATCCACGCGGGGTCTCGGGCCAGCTGGTTCCCACCCTGCAACTCTGGGCACAAGGGCATGAAGAACCCTAGACGGGGTGCCAATCCATCGTAGGACACACACTAAGGACCATTTTTAGAGACACCAGTTAACCTTACACGCATGTCTTTGGGAGGAATGGGGAGAAAACCAGAGTAAACCCACGCAGACATGGGGAGGACATGCAGAATCCACACAGAAAGGACCAGGCCGCTCCACTCTGGGAATGAACCCGGGACCTTTTTGCTGTGAGGCATCGATGCTACCCAATGAGCCACAGTGCTGACTGGAATTATCTAGGGTTTCAAATAACCAGTAAAGCTGGAGGACAGACATTCCTAGCCCAGTCCTGGAAAACAGTGAGCATCTAGTTGTAACAACAACCTTTAGTTGTATAGTGACACTCTTATGCCTACGTCCCTCCTTCTTTGGGGCACTGTGAGTGGCAAGATGTTGAGAAATTGAACATGCCAAATTGGGAGCAATGGAAAAATTTGAATAATATGTTATGTGCATAACAACACATGATGCTATGTACAGTATATATAACAAATGTTAACAATGTTATAGAACAGCACTGTTGAAAGCATATTACACTACTTAAAATTGAACATAACAGGCCTATGAAAAACATTGCAACAGTCCTGGTCTTAATCAATCAGAAAAAATCTCAATAGAAGTGGGAGTCGTTCCATTTGCTGTATATAGAAGGCTAGGAAACAAGATATCATAAGTTAAGACGTAGCATATTGATGCACAAATACAAGCCTTTGACTAGCTAACTAGTGCTGTTAAGTTTCTAAAACAGGAATCGGGTGTGTAACAGCAGAACAAACGTCTGAGCTCACCTCAGTTTCTCTGTTGAACATAATCCCACTGCCCTGTGGGTGTCTCTAGAGAGAGGACATTGAAAAGAGATATTTTGTTTTTGGGACGGACAGAAGGGAGGGAATATACTTAATGGAAAATATCGAGATTGTTAGCATGGCTTACAGTGGCTTATGATGAGAAGTAGAAATTAACTCATTTGGTTGTGTTGGCATGAGAAATATGTTTAAACACCCGTTGAGGAGTGACAGTAAGAATGTCCTTAATCATAGTGACACATATCTGTTGGCATGCGTGTGTGTTCTTTGGGCTTGGCCTGTGTTGTTCTTGTTGTTTTTTTAGAATATATTTAAAAGTCTGTATTATTTTGTCAAATTAGTCCAGATCTTAATCAGGGTTGTGGGAAGAGCATATATAAATGCATCTGACTCATAATCAAAATACTGTTTTATGTTGAAAAAGAAATCTCAGCATCTGCTGTTTCTATTTCCAATAGGTAATATAAATGTATTCATGCAGGCTACTAAACTATATTGTTCATAGGTTTACTGAGCTTGTTGTTGTTAATGAGTCTACGGTATGTACAGTATGTGTTGACTTTTCTCAATAATTGTAAATAAGTTTGATTTAGAAGAGAAAGGGTTGTTAGCCAAGCAGTACAGGCAAACAAGGAAGAACTTTTTGTTAGTCATAAGTTAGCAACCAGTCAAGTTGCAGGTAGGTGGCTTGTCCTCTGATCTTAGATGAGGGACAACACCATTTTACATTTAAATGAACATGTTTTAAATTGTATCTATTAAGTGTCTTGGTTTTGCATCTCTTTCAATCTGAAAATGGCTCAGAAGTATTTTAAACATGTTGTTAATTTGCCCCTCTTCCCTGTAATAACTAAAGAAAGTAATAATTGCGTGTTACGTGACTCAAATGTGCATACTTTTATTACAAAGTCATTTTTCATTTGAACCATATTTTTGTGCATTTCACATAAGGACAGACTTAACTTGAAAAAACAGTTACTGCTAATTCATGTAGAAAGTACTGATCTCAAAAATTAGGGGATTCATCAAGATGAATTATCCCATAATGAAATACCCCTTATTTTTTGTGGGAAGTGTATTTGGAACATTAGAATATGTTTGAAGATATTATTAAAATCTTTTGTGATGGCTGATACTGATCTGACATGCTGCCTGTCAACCCTCTTAGTGCTGTATTCTGTTATTTAATTTATTTACATTTACATAATTTAGCAGACAACCTTATCCGGATCGACAATTGACATCATCTTACAATCTAAACAATTGTGGTTTAATGCTCCTGATCCGGGACCCAACAGTGGCACCTTGTCAGAGGTGGGATTTGAATCCTTAACCTTCCGGTCCATAGTCCATTACCTTAACTGCTAAGTTGCACAGTTCATTTAAGGTTAGAAGCTCCTTAACAGTTGTACATTGTCTCTGCCTTTTATATTATACTTGTTTTACAAACTCACATACAAGATAATCCCAAAAGATTAATTAGTCACTAGTGGAAGTTCTCTAGTGAGGTGTCTAATAGGAGTTACGGTTATTTACTCATGACACAAAGGTCACTGAAAGGTTACAGAAAGGTTACAGTAGGGTTAGTTCAGTTAAGGTTGATTTTTCTCAATGTTTTTGTAGAGGTTAACAAAGGTGGAAACTAGGGATTTGATACCAGATTGTTAGTAGTCAGTACCAATAGCACTAAAACTGTACGATTCTTAAGACCAGTTTGAATACTGACAGAAAATAAACCAGTTATACGGGTTGTGATTTCTTTTGTTTCAATGTAGATATTTTGGGGGAATTTCTGTGTACATTTTGTGTATTTTTTAAAAATGAAAAAATTGCTCAGATTTATGAGATCAGGACCAGTGTGTGACATGTATGTTACATTGTAAATGTTCTCTTGAACTTATAACTGTAAATCTAAATGAACTATTTAGTTATTCTACTTTTTTTTCCTTCTTCCTCTGCAGAGTTTTGCGATTTGATGACTGTTTTGAAGCAGTGGTGTCAATAAATACTGTATGTAGCATGACTTTGGGATTTTGTTCAGCTACCCGTTTGTTAGCAGGGACCTGTTGCTGTTCCTGCATTTGCCAACCCCATTCCACATGTTGTTGCTGATGTAGTGTTCTTCCATCTACATGTGTAGGCTTATTTTGCTGTCCCCATGGGGTCTGGGAGATCTGTAATCCTTTTTATACAAGAACCAAAATGTTGGTAACAACTTCATTTCAAAGCATCTGTTCTCGTGACATACTTTGTGGGGTTTTGAAGGATTGTATTTCATCTTCATATGCCTCACAGTGCTCAAGTGCCCACATTCACCCCCCGCCCCCCACACACACTTTTTCTATTGGTGCAGTTTTAGTTATTTTTTATTATTATTATTTTTCTTGTTATAATATACAGGGTCAAAAGTCCTAAAGTCGCAGCACACGTCACATGCTGTGTTGTGGACTTTTTTCAAAGGCTGCCAAAACCGTTGAGGTTTTCTTTGTTGGTAGTGGTCTTCAGACTACTTTGGCTATGAGGGATGCAACTGTGCTGTGTGAAATTAATGGTCTTTCTGAATGTCGGTTGTTGAAATCTGCGGCTATGATACGACAGCTGCATTCCCCGGACATTAGAATCGTCCATTCCATCTTCAGTTACCTGTTATGAAAGTTTTAAAACTTCTGTGTTAATAACTTTTGAACCACAGAAAATATTGCAAATGTGATAGCAGCAATCAATTTCTGAGACAATTCTTGTCTTCATGATATGCTACATGACCACCTTCTCATTGGACAAACTTGCCCTTGATTCAGTAAGGCAGGTTTCAAGATGGTCACCATGTTGTGGACATAGCATAAAAGGCTCCCTCACTCACTACTTGCTGGGGTTTTTAAATTTCCATTTTCCTGTGTCTTTTGAGACCCCCTGTATTATTATTATTATTATTATTATTATTATTATTATTATTATTATTATTATTATTATTATATATGTTATATAATATATCTTCATTCTCATTTAGGAGTCCATACCATAATTATGGTGTGTTCTGAGATATGGATTTTTGTTAGTTTATATATGTCCCTTAATTAAAGAAAAATTAACAGAAAAATAACAGAGCGTAAAGTTTATGACCAAAATGACCTCCAGTGCTAAAATGACACAGAGCCAAAACATTTTGATTGCTCACAGATCGAATAGTAAATAATATACATTATTTTGCCACAACTCCCCATGTCAAAATCTGGGAAATGTTAGACAGTAAGTAAACAATGGTCTTTGTAGCTGACAAAATAGATGTGAGAGAAATAGGCAGACATTAAGACCTGAGGGACTTTGACCAGATGACTTGACCATTTCAGAAACTGCAAACAAGTGTTCCTGTTCAGCAGTGGCATTCAACAGTGGCATAAGAATAGTCAAACCACAGACCAGCAGCAGGGTGTTGGAAGCCCAAGGCATATCGAGGCAAGAAAGGCCATGACGTCTTGTTCTCACCAGCAAAAAGGCTACTGTGACAAAGCATTTTAATGGCTACAAACACAATTGTATTTGTCATTTTAACACAGACGTGTCAACACTATTGAAATAACTTTAGCACTTAATAAATTGTGCATGTGCTAAATGAATCAATCTACTAGCAATATTACAGGTAGACCTGCACACAACTGACCCATTAGTGAATGTAATGTGTTCGTAAAACTGGCTACACATTTTAAAGGGTTTTTCCTTGGTAAATATGGGCATTTGTGACCTATTTATTTCATATTGGTGGCAATATGAGAGACTAGGGGTATAACAATACACACTGCTTACGATTTGATTCGATTCGTGATCCTGAGTTCATTTGATTCATCTTCACTTAAATTTGTTTTGTCTGCTGCATTTAAATCAAATTAGGACTTTTAAATGCACATGGGGGCACTGTGTATGCCTTCTAAACAGAATGCATACAGTGACAATATATATGTCGATATCTATGATTGTACATTGCAACATTTTCACATTTTACTAAATCTAGGTTACTCTACATACTGAAGTCATGCATTAAGTCTGTTGTAATCACTGAAAAGTTGTGTAAATAATTGTGAGCAAAAAGGTGTTTTTAGTGGACAGTCCTCACTGACTACTGAAAGATGTATGTTAGAAGGAATATGTTAATGTGTAATGAACCACAGTGTGCTACAACTATAAAAATGCACTCTAACCTGACCCGTTTCTACTGACACATTTTGCCTGTGGTTACGGATATTGTGATAAACATTGTGTAAAAAAAACAATAAAAAATTGCTGTCATTGTTAAGTTTATGGTAAATGTGGTTAATATTTTCACCGTATTGCCCACCACTAATCTCAAAGCTCACGCACAATGCACTTCCATATAAGCAGGCTGTTACACCTTGGATCATTATGTTTTATAGTTTTGAATTTGATCAGTCCTAACCAAAGTGACTTTAAGAGCTTATGGTTGTCTGATATCAAATACCATATGTTACATTCAAAGAAAATTATTTAAATAACATTTAAAGTTTATCCAATTCATTTTCAAGTCACATGGTCTGTCTCTCTTCGTCCATAATTGAAGGTCTAAATTAATGTAAAATGTTCACAGCTATAACAATCTTTACTAAGCATTGAAATACAATCTTCAGCTCATAAATAATTAATAATATATGTATAATAATTGTCAGAAACATGACAAAATTGCAGTGAGTGGAGCAAACAAGTTGTCTAAACAGCAAGTTGTTACCCCAAACATTGATTTTGTTGTGTTCTAAATAATATTATTTTGTATGCTGTGAAAATGGATTCTGAAATTTGAGCCATCATAGATGACTTCGTAAATACCCTCTTGTTTAGAGAATTACTTGCTAAAATCATGGAACTATTGTAAGATTAATTAAATAATTAGGACGTAAATATTGAACCTTTCTAAATAATTGTAAGACTGTTTAAAAAAAAAAAGAACTTTATTTGACTTTTTAAATTAAGCCAGCTTTCCTAGACATACTGGCCAGTTTCCACTTAATTTCACATTGCCTGTAATGTCTTTTAATTAACACTCTGGTGTAGCTCTAGTGATGCCTTTTTCAGATTTTCTGTACATTATTGGCACTTAACGTTAAATTCTCTATTTATAATGCTTTTAGGAACTCCTTATGCTTGCACCTGAGCAAAACGAAGCCACCGATATCCATGATCTGCTTCTGTTAAGTAGGTAGAGGACTGGATTAAAACAGTATGCTCAACATTTACTGAGATGCACAATCAAACTGTCGGACGCAATAGCCAGACTTTCCAAATTTTAAATGTATTGTACAAGCTATGTGCAAACAGTAAATGCTTGCATAACAATGAACCGTTTTGTGTACTTTACAAATATCGCATTAACTTTTTCCAGTGCAGGAATGCAAATGGATTCAAATGATTAAAAATTCAAAAATTCAAAACCATTTAGAAGTCATACTCTAATTTCTTTAACCAGTGTACTATCTTTAGCCTGGCCCACATCAAAGCTATACACTGTGGTGACTGAACATTAAGAAGTTGCCTAAAGCCTCATAGGATACGGAAAACACAACGTGTGGTTTGAAGTGCCTATCTAATGCTGCAATATCAGCTTTAGTTTCACAAAGAAACGGTCCAGGGTGATGTAGTAATTTGAGATTAAGATGTCCTTCTTCTGTTCCCAAACACAATAAAGGGCTGTGATAAACTTTTCACAAAAAAAGGTTTCTCTACTTCTATCTAGCTAAAGGACAAAGAAAATGATTGAGTATGTCAGTAAAAGGAATGGCTGTTGATTTTTGAAAAATTGGGTTATGATACTTACAACCTTAAACCAATAGAAAATGACACCAAAATACTCAAATTTCTTTTTATCATCTCCTCAATGGAGGATCAACTCTGAGATGATTAAATATAATGCTTCCAAAAGTTAGGGGATAGGCTACTTCAAAATGAAATGCTCCATAATAAAATATTTAAAAATCTTAACGTCAGATGATTTATTAATCGGCTGGATACTTAAAAAAGAGCTGTATTTTATGCAGAATAAATGCATAACACTTCAGTCATAAAAAATAACCTGTTTGCACATCTAAAATGTGCAGAATAGGGATTCTAAACTAAAATGTACAGTTTGACAGAGTTAATTGGCGATCAGACTCGACTTTAAACAGCCAGCATTCACAGGGAAGCCTGAGTAACCATTTAGTGACTTGACCACCAAGTAAATTAAGTTTATCAGACTACTGCTTCACTATAATGTTACTTTAAATGCAGTGAAAATAGGGGTACAACTGGTTGGTTAAGGCCTCTTGACCAAATTTTGGCCGTTCTCCCATGACATGTTTGCCTTTGTGTCATAAGCTTTGAACTGAATGTTCCAAATTGTATTTATTGGAATGTTCAAGGTCTTATCTTTTTGTACCGCTTGTCCTTAGTAAATACAATCATCATCTCTTTCAGCTTTTGTGACAGCTCTTATTTTTCACCATGGATGCAACCCACCTTGAATACATTTCTGGGTATTGTTTATATATTCACATCACAGCTGAAGAAAATGTATGGACTTTATTGAGCCCCCAATTGGATTAGTCACATTTTCACAGAACCTAT